>JALXFT010004073.1:0-40001 GCA_023376895.1 Aspiorhynchus laticeps | reverse complement strand
ATCAGTTTACTGTCTGGGGTTGTCGTGTTGCGCCTAGCTGCGTCCAGTGAAGACTGCATCATCAGATCGTTAATTATTCGATACAGATTTGCATATCATGTTACTCAACTGGTACATTTAGCTCATGAACATGTAATATATAAGTATTAAAATGTTATCCATGTGAGGCAAGTAAATCTCAATTTCAAGACCGCTGATGCGGGTTAATAACTAAATGGCATAGGCCTTTAACATTTAATTCATGAGCATATTCTATGCACATTTGGGAAGAAAATAACACTTACAGATAACAAAAAACTTGCTGAAATGGACGTGCAAACGCATGCAGCAGTTGCTCGAGTGCGCATCTGAGACTACGTTATATTAGTCATTACGCAGGGGCGTAGCCAGCGGACGGGCCTGACGGGCACAGGCCCGCCCACTCTGATGAAAGGCCGCCCAGTTTATTATACAAATATAATATTTGTTAAATAATTATTGTTTAATCTATTTGAACACAATTAGAGAACTATTATAACATCTCAAATAACTGAAATAAATACAATATTTGCATAATTCTTAATGAGTTTGATTGACAGCAGTGTAAGCCGATTGTTATCCAGGCTGTTTCGGGCATGCCGCGCATGTAAATTAGTGCTTGTTTACCCATTCAGTTGGCCTGTAATTTGCAGCTGTGTTAGAAAATGTTAGAAAAAGAGCAGCAATGCATAATTCTTTAAAAAAATGACTTTTAAAAACTCGCACTGACGAGGGAGAGAGTCCGTCCATCAGCCCGCAAGTAAGGGTAAGACTTTTAGTTCCACGCGCGAACCGGTTCATTCTGTGAAGCCCAGAACACACTACTGTCAGCTCGATTATTATGAATGTCATTTGAGCTCAGTCAGTGTTTTCAGTCGGTGTTCAAAGAAGTCGTTTAGTATGCTATGCAGTGTTTAAAGAATTCAAGACCAGCTGTTGCCAGTGGTCCTCACAAAGATTAGCTTATTTTTTTATTTATTGAAAGGTGCTGTATGTAGGATTGAACTAGGTTTTGCAGTCCAAATTCAAAACCTTTAATTTTTTAAATATACATTTTGTGACTGACGCCGCGATTTACTGCACCTGTTTCCTTATTTGTAGGCCTATTAATTTAAATAACGAATTAACAAATAAAATAAAAAAAAAAACGACATTTCTGAATAAAATAATTTTATACACTTTAGCTATATCATATCTAATTTGGCATTTTCAATTAACATAGGCCTGTTACATTCTTCTTATTAGCCTATTAGGCCTATTATTATTATTATTATTATTATTAAGTTACTTTTATTATTAAATTAATATTACAATTAATTTGCCCCGCAATAATTTCATAGCGCATCACCGCATAACTGACGAGGATAAAGATTAGGCTACTCCTCATTGAAAATGTTTTTAAAAAGGTCTTTCAAAACAGGTTTATTATACAATGAATTATAGGCCTATAATTAAAATTATTAACACTGCAATCATCAATGAAAAAGCTTTATTTCAAGCACCGACTTTTAAACAACAACAACAACCTGTTTAACACGAAATACGTTTCTTATCTTTTTATTTTTTTCCACTAGCATATGTCCGGGCCACAAGAGAAATATTATGGGAGTAAATTAAAACATTTAGCTATATAGGTTACCATTATTATCAGCATATGAAGTATTTGTCTCTCGTCGTCTCTGAAAGAATATGCGCAGTTAATGCAGTGTCAGATGCCAAAAGCGCCGTCAGTTTTTACTTGAACTTTCTAGTGAATCGACTGAGATTAAGAGGTTCACCGCATAACTCTTGCGCAAAGTTTGCACGTTGCTTGTGTGATATCCACTGGCTTGCCTTCCTGGTTTAAAACAAATATTTAAAATATTGCGACGTATAACCAGCCCCTCAACCCACCCATCCACCCACTGTTGAGTTCGCGGTTGGGGGCCGCGGATTTGCGCACTGGACTCCGTCCATTAGTTAGCCTAGTGCCCGCTCACTTTTGCCCAGGCCCGCCCAAAAATAAAATTCTGGCTATGCCACTGGTCATTAGTATTTAATTATTAAATAGTTATATTAAATAATCAGTAGATTCATTTTATAATCCTAGTAGCCTTTTATTTACAGTAAAAACCCTTTCCTTTCTGTGAGGAGGACGTTTGCTTTTTGAGCATTATTGCACACCCTGTCATGCCGGTGACTATGCCAGTGCAGTAGAGCATCTCGCAGTATTAAGATTAACGATTAATCGATTAATTGATCGTTAATTTAAAAGACGATCGATCATGAGAATTTGTCGAAATTGACATCCCTAATTTGAAATAAATATTTTATGCTCACCACTGCTGCATTTATTTAATTAAAATACAGAAAATAGTAATATTGTGAAATTACCATTTTTAACAACTATTTTCCATTTCAATATGTTTTAAAAAGTGATCAAAGCTGTATTTTCAGCATCATTAACCCAGTCTCCAGTGTCACATGATCCTTCAGGAATCATGCTTAGCGAAAACAAGAATAAATTACATTTTTACATTATATTCACATAGAAAACAGTTATTTTAAATTGTAATAATATTTCACAACATTACTGTTTTTATTTATGATCAAATAAATGCATTATGTACATCCGTTTCCGGCGCTGCTGTGTTCAGTCGACGTTAAAGGATGGCTCCGCTCAATTTGTGTTTTTATATACTCTTTTACGTACTTTTACTTTCTCTTTTTACACGCTTAACGTCTGCACTATTTATCTATGACAAAAGAACACTTTTGGACATTAGACACCGCTGCACTAACCTGCTTCTGGACACTTTATCCACTTATCCAGCGTGGCCACTGGAGATTCTTCGGAACGCCGAGTTTAACAAAGGCCACCCGAATAATCCCAGGAGGCGAAAGAAACACCGCGGGCGACGCGCTGGAATTCGTGACAGACTGAGAAACAAAGCTCACAGCCCTCCTCTCCCCAGTATTCTGCTCGCTAATGTCCAATCCTTGGAAAATAAGATGGACGATCTTAGAGCCAGGATAAGTTTCCAACGGGACATTAGGGACTGTAACATCCTTTGTTTGTCTGAAACATGGCTCACTCCCTCGGTCCCGGACACCGCTGTAACACCGTCTGATAACTTTTCTGTTTTACGGATGGACAGAACAGCTGAGGCCGGCAAAATCAAGGGTGGTGGAGTGTGTTTCATGATTAAAAAGAAATGGTGCGACCCCAGGAATATCTCCATTCTGTCGCGTTCCTGCTCGCCTCATCTGGAACATCTCTCCATTATCTGCCGCCCATTCTATTTACCCCACGAGTTCTCCGCGGTCATCGCTACTGCCGTTTACATTCCACCTCAGGCAGACACGAGCTTGGCTTTGTCCAAACTCCACGAGGAGATCAGCGGCTACATCAACAAACACCCTGACGCTGCCTCTATCATCGCAGGGGACTTTAACAAAGCCAACCTCAGGAAGGTCATGCCGAACTTCCATCAGCATGTATCCTGTCTAACTAGAGGACCGAATACACTGGATCATTGCTACACTCAGTTTAAGAATGCCTATAAAGCTCGGACCCAGCCAGCTTTTGGTAAATCAGACCACGCGGCCATTTTCCTCACACCGGAATATAAACAAAGGATCGTTCAGGAATCCCCAGGGAAGAGGGAAGTGACGCGCTGGTCCTCCCACTCTGAAGCTATGCTACAGGCGTCTCTTGATGACGTCAACTGGGACATGTTCCGGGCGAGTTCAGCTGACGTCAGCGAGTTCACGGATGTAGCACTAAGCTTTGTTTACATGCTAACCGACCAAGCCACTGAAACGGTAACAATAAGGACATTCTCTAATCAGAAACCGTGGGTGGACAGATCAATCCGTGCTGCGGTTAACCAACGCACTGCCGCATATAACGCTGGTCTTCTGTCAGGAAACATGAGCGTTTACAAAGCATCATGTTATGCTCTCCGACGGGCAGTTAGAGCTGCTAAACTCCGATACAGAGAGAGAATTGAGTCACACTTTCAGCTCAATGACTCTCGACGCATGTGGCAGGGACTGAAGACCATCTGTTCCTCTGGAAATAACCCCTCCGCCGAGGTGAGAGCAGATCCATCGCTGGCCGAAGAGCTAAACATCTTCTACGGCCGCTTCGAACGCAACGGTGGCGCGACTGTGCCGATCAACGCGTCAGGAAGCAGCAGACAGAGCAGCGATGTTGATCGTGTTATCACCGTGACGGAGGACGAGGTCCGGAGAGAATTAAGGAGAGTAAACATCAGGAAAGCCGCCGGACCTGATGGGATTACCGGACGCGTCCTGAGATCATGCGCCGATCAGCTTGCTGGTTTGTTTACTTCCATCTTTAATGAGTCCCTTGCTACCTCTGTGATTCCCACCTCATTTAAGAAATCTGTCATCATCCCTGTGCCTAAGAACAGTAAACCCTCTTGCCTGAATGACTATCGTCCAGTTGCCCTCACATCAACAGTCATGAAGGTTTTTGAGAGACTTTTAAAGAAACACATATGCTCCTCCATCCCTGCTACCTTGGACCCTCTTCAGTTTGCCTATCGCCCAAATAGGTCTACTGATGATGCCATCTCTCAGGTACTGCACTTCTCCCTCACTCATATTGACAGCAAAAATGGCAACTATGTCAGACTGTTATTCATTGACTATAGCTCAGCTTTCAACACTATAGTCCCCTCCAAGCTAGCTGTCAAACTCTCAGACCTCGGCCTAAACACTCCACTCTGTGACTGGATCCAGGACTTCCTCACCGGCAGACCACAAGTGGTGAAAATGGGCCAGTTCACCTCCAACTTCATCACCCTGAACGTAGGAGCCCCGCAGGGCTGCGTTCTGAGTCCCCTGCTCTACTCTCTCTACACACACGACTGTGTGTCCTCTCACAGCTCCACTTCTATTGTTAAATTTGCTGATGATACTGTGGTTCTGGGCCTCATTTCCAACAATGATGAGACCGCATACTTGGGTGAGGTAGAGAGACTTATATCATGGTGCCAGGACAACTGTCTCTCTCTGAACGTGAGCAAAACTAAAGAGCTGATTGTAGACTTCAGGAAGAGACAGCAGCGGCCCTACACTCCTCTTATGATCAGCGGGACCCCTGTGGAGAGGGTGAGCAGCTTCAAGTACCTCGGTGTAAACATCTCCGAGGACCTGACTTGGACTGCACACATTCAAACACAGGTCAAGAAAGCCAGGCAAAGACTGCACCATCTGCGACAGCTGAGGAAATTCAGGGTCTCACCAGCAATCCTGAAAACTTTCTATTCAGGGGCCATAGAAAGTGTATTGACTCAGTGCATCTCAGTGTGGTACAGTAACGCCACAAATCAGGACTGCAAAGCTCTGCAGAGAGTCGTGCGCTTAGCGGAGCGCATCTCTGGGTCTGCCCTCCCCTCTCTGCAGGACATCTATCTGAAACGCTGCAGAAGCAGAGCTGTAAAAATAATCAAGGACTCATATCACCCCGGTAACCGTCTCTTCATCACACTTCCTTCGGGCAAGCGCTTCAGAAGTGTGATGGCAAAAACTGAGAGACTGAGAAGGAGCTTCTACCCTCAGGTCATCAGGCTCCTAAACTCAGTCTCATAAACATCTACAGGACTCATTTAATTAACTGCAACACCCATCTTTCTCCATCATCCGCATTGCTGCTATGTGTACATACCCAGTACAACCTGTTTGCACATTCCTCTTGCACATCCCTGGTTATATTAATATTTATTAAACCCTCAGTAGACTGTATTGCACATTTTAGTTCATTGCACATTTTACTCCTTATTTTATTTCTTGTTTGTACTATTATTATTATTATTACTTTTATTTTTTATCTTATTCCTACCTATATTTATAGATATGCTCCTGTGTTATGTATAATCTTTTATTTTTTATTTTTATTTTTTGCACTGTCCATTGAGCGGACCCGTCCTGATCTACATTTCACTACTGATTATACCCTGTATGATTGTGTATGTGACAAATAAACAAGAACCTTGAACCTTGAACCAGTATAGATATGGCCACATAGAGCAACATGAAGTTACTGTAAACTGGTGAGGCAAGAACATCAAGTAGTGCAACTGGCCCAGTATACAATAAAAATTGTCTATATTCAGTTGCCTTCCATCTATGCCTCTCTGCAACAGATCTGGGCTTTCTAGCAAATTCACTGGAAATGTGACACTTGAAAGACAAAAGTGTTTCTGACAGCTGAGCTACTTTATTGGAAGGCAAGCGGCACCTAAGTCTGCTACTGGTACCTGCCCACAGCTCTAGGAGCTTCCTTGTGACTCGAAGACAAATAAGATGCATATAATCATGCGGAAACATGGAAACCATTCCAATGTCTGCCTCAACAAGTGGGGAGATGTCTCTGTGATGTTCCTCATCTGTCTGAAGTCTAAAGCTCTCATCTGTTCTAGCAGGGCATTTGCTGTCTGGAAAAGTCATCCGACCATCTAAATGAACCCCGTATGATGTGCACTTGTCACAACCTGCGTAACCTGTGTGGGATTTTATGGCTTTTATGTATGCTCGTGCAGGAGCATCACACATTACTGATGTTATTTTTATGAACAATGTTTTGCCTTTAAATGCAAATCCAGCTGCTAAGTTTTTTATCTCCGTCACTTGATCTCTTAAGTAGTCTCCCAGAGGAAGTGGTTTTGACCGTCCACCGAACAAAGCAATCAAGCAAGGTTTTTGTTTCAAGGAAAATCCTTGGACTAACCCCAAAACTGGCCATAATTGGACACCTGAACTCTTATAAAGAGGAAGCCCATCAAAATTTAGTTGTAATTTGATTGTGTGCCTGTCTGGAATTTTCAACCAAGCATTGTTCAAGAAACGTGACAGAGAATTAACAATCCCAAAATAAAAGTATGCACCACCTGCAACTTGTTTGATAATGTAATTTCTGTTTGTTTGCAGGAGTGTCTTGGCATCTTTTGGCAGGGATGGGTGGTGACACCTTAATATTGACAACAAGGCAGTCAATGCAACCAAAGTGATACCATACTCTATGGCCCAGTTCATCAAACTAGTAGTCAAAGATGGCTGTTCAATTTCTTCATCGCTGTCATCCCTCTTTCCACTTTCACCCATTGTCCAAGGATAAGCCTCTGCTGTGCATTCAGTTTCCATGATTGTCTCCAAGTCCTGCTCACTAAGATCACCAATGTCAGCTCGACCACCATAATCGGCAACATGACCACCACACTCAGCAACTTGATCACTACAGTAAGCAATTTGTTCAGGAAGTTGACTTTCAGCAGGATCAGTAGCTTCATCTATTGAGACATAGGGCTGTGTATTGGCAAGAATCTGGCGATACGATACGTATCACGATACAGGGGTTGCGATACGATATATTGCGATACATTGCTATACTGTAAGCAAGGCGATATATTGGGATATTTCTTATTTTAGGAATAGGATATATTTTTAGGAAAGCTGTCATTAAGAGCACACCACCATAAGCAAACCTTAGAAATAAATAAATACATAAAAATTGTTTAACCAGAACACACTGGGATCTGCATTTGCAATAATCAGTCCCTGTAACATTCAACATTATTGAACCACTTTTTGTGCAGTACGAGTCAAGGGGGAAAAATTAAAGTGCTTGCAGGATTCTTTACTTAAATGTATGTATAAAAGTTATTTTATAAAAAAGACCATATATATTTTTAGACCCTGCTTTAAAGGTTCACAGTTTAAGTTTATAATTGTAATATACAATGTCATAACATTTTGATCTGAGCAAAAAATGACATCTGCTTAGTATTAATGAAAAATAAAGTGCTTGCTGGATTCCTAATGAAAACAAAACAAATGTAAACAATAAAATGAATACAGATGTTGAACATTCTCAGAACCTTTCAACTTGGATTTCACAGGTTTTTCAGTTTGTTTTTATGTTCTGCGTGGAATCAGCGAGACCACGACGCAAACACCGCCCAACTGCACAAAACACCCCCGACCACAGTTACCAACTCTCACGAGACAAATAAGCAACCGCAGCTTCAAAAACAAGCCCAATATTTTTTGATGATTTATTATCATCAATATTATTTATTATCAATTATTTATTACCAATAAATGAGCCTGCAACATATTGCAGTGAAACCACTCTTTTATCTATTTTACAAGAATTAGCAAACTGCAACAAAAGTGGGAACAAAACTCATCTTCACCTGTGACCAGAATAGGATTGGAGAGATCGGAAAAAAGGAGAAAAGCACAAGAGCTTCAAAGGAGAGCTGTAACATAGCCACATATTTATAGCCTAAAATATATAGGGGTCATTCTATGGAAATGTCCATTTTTCTGTCCCTAGCCTTTACAGAAATATTACACTTAAACACCTGGTTACAATTTTTTTATATATATATTAAAATGAAACAATGATGTGTAATGAATTACACCTTCTTGAGCCATCAATGTGGCAATATTTGTTTTTAATTAATTATAAAGAATTCCAAGCTCCACAAAACTGCTCGTCCCCACAGCCATGTACAGAGAGAACGTGCTTTATTTTGAGGTCAAAAACAGTTTTTTCTTCCATTTAAAATAAAATAATGTATACATAACTATCCAATAAATGACATAAAAAAACAAAATGCCACATAAATATTATAGAAAAATATATAAAATATTATATTAAATTATAATATATATATTATAGTAAAAAATAAAATATTAAATAATATTATAAAAAAGATTTTTAAAAAATCATTAAGCTGTCATTAAAATGTATTCATGAAGTCAAAAGGTAATCTAATAATGTGGTCTAAGTTTAAATGTTAAAAAAAGAAATATATTTTAAAACATCTTGCCATACCAGGCTATTTGAACCAAATGTATTTACTCAGTATTAGGATATGACTACATGTTTTTTTATATTACAGCTCGTGATAATTAATACATTACAAAACATTGTAAAAATTAGGCTAAAAGAAAGAAAGTCCTCCCACTCCTCTGCGTCTATCATTGCTTGGATTACAGCGTTACGCTTCTTCTTTTTGAATGCGACTTTTCTCCACTGAGGAGCGGAACATATGGCAAATTACTCTACGGCTCTTATATTATTGCACTGGTTGGCTATTAACTGTGAGCAGACAGCGTGTCAATCAATGCATTGGAGAATACGGCGAACATAAATAAAGAAACGAAATTGCTTGTCAGATTTCCCTAACAAGCAACCATATTTTGTAAAATAAGCCCAAAAAAACGCAACCCGCGACCAGGGAATTTTTCCCGCAACTTTACAAAAAAAAAGCCCAAAGTCGGGTATAATACGCGGACTTGGCAACTGTGCCCCCGACACGAGAGAAAGCTGCAGCTTTCCCTGCCGCCCGCCGCACCCCGCGCGAAGGCTTTTCACACGGGCCGCGGCAAGCGGCGGGACCGAGGTGGAGCTCGCGCCACGGTCCCGGGGCAGACATTACCACAAAAGCCCAAATGACTCCACACTTCAGCTTTGTACACCGAAACGAGAGCTGGAACAATTCTTTCATCCTCCATTACTGGCAGCGAACTATATTAACGCGAACATTAGTGGTGTGCTCTAATGCTAGTATTTCCTGTCACTGTTTAAGTTCTGAGATGAAGACTGCCATCTAGCGGTCGGGATATGAACTCAAAACGAAACAACTGCCATGAATCCTGTATGATTTTTTTTTTAAATATCGATATTCCGTTTTTGAGAATCGATACAGTATCGCCAAACAAAATATCGCGATACTCACGTGTATCGATATTTTCTTACACCCCTATTGAGACACTTGTGCAGATTGACTCTAGACGTGCTTTGACTGTAGCTGTTGCCTTTCTTCGTAGATTTGAGGTTCTCAAATTGTGACAGACCTACCCAGGTTGGAAAAAGTGCCCTTTAAAGTGCTCTATTTTCACAAACTAATTTTGTACTTAATATACTAAAAATATTCTTTAGTATGTCTTAAGATGCCAAACTCTTTCAATAGAAGAAGAAAGCCATCATGTTTACAACTGTGTCAAAGTTTTTGAATAAATTTATTCAGTAAATTGCTCGTTTTGCTTCCATCTTGCTTATGATTTGTTTGATGTTCGGGAGTGTGCAGACTTTTTTCAAGATTTTTGCTTTTTCGCAGTAATTTGATCCACATTTGTGTGGATTAGTTTACTTATTCAGCCAACATACTACAGGGCTTGACGCTGACCTTTTTCCCAAGGAGCACATGTGCTCCTAAGTTGAAAAATTAAGGAGCGCATGAAAAAAATTTAGGGGCGCAATGCAAATTTTTCAAATGAGGAGTTTTAGCTTAATAAGGGGATATAAAGAGTCATTTACAAGCACAATTATTTAATTGATCAGAATACAGAAAGTACACAAGGTTTTTACATAATTTTGCTTCAGACTGTATTTAATAGGCTAATTATGTAATTAGTTATAGTCCTATTAAACTATGTACATTAGGTATGTGACGGTTTAAAATTTTCACAATAGTCATTAAAGCTTTTGTCCCGGTATATGTTTTTTTTTTTTATCACAATATATAATTTCTAAGTGAAAAAAGTGTTGTCCTCCTAACAGGTTAAATAACTTTATTAAAGATCATCACTAAAAGACTTTATTAAAAAATACACAAAAATATAATGTAAACAAGTGTTTCAAGATTAGAGTGCAAAAGGTTGTTTCACGGTCAGACCCCCTGCCAATCCAAAACAGGTGACCTGAAAGAAAATATTGTTAGTTACTGATGGTACAGTCTGGACAGTCGCAAACTGTGCCCTAAAGTGAAAATGTAAGAAAGTAGCGATGGTAAAAAGGGTGAAATTTGTGTTACAAATCTGGTATTTAAAAATCTAAATAAATAAAATATTGGTGATTATAATAGCCAGGGAAAGAGTACTGATACTGTTGGGGACAGTGTCAGTAAGGATGCTGTTTTTTTTCCCCCGCTTTCGACTAAATGAATGAGGTTTGTCTAGATAAAATTGCAGCTCTGCGATGATAAAGTTATTGTGTTTATGTGTTTAGAGGCTTGTTGGTAGTTTGCTGCTTTGATATGTTTGCTGTTTCATAAGCTTTACTTAAATCTTTAATATCAAAGTGAAAACAGATGTCTACAAAGTTATCTAAACTAGTTATCCCTAGCACATACGCTTGCATAGGCACATTGCTATTCTGATGATATTTTTTTCCAAGCACATTTTACCAATTCCAAACCACAACAATCATAATAACTACTATTGATTTGATATAATTGTTAATGAAGGCTGTTAAACCTCTCTGTTGGCTAATTTTATCTGTAAAAGAAAATATGCCTTATAATTTAAAAATATTTTTTCTCTTCCAGCCTTCATGGACAATTATATATCACTCATAAATGATTAAATACAAAATCAATAGGAGTTATTAAGGTTGATGTGGTTATCAGAATATCAACGTGCCTAATAATTATGCATGCGGTGTATAAATATTCACTGTTGTAGGCAAGTTTTAGAAGTCACATAATTAAACGTCAGCAAATATCAGTCAAAAGTTTTAACATAGGAAAACATACCAGTTTTTGTCTGTATTCCACCTGTGCAGCAATGGTCTCTTCAAGCTTTACCAGTTCATTTAGTGATGTCAGCGGAAATCCAGAAACTTCTGGCACCTCCACTGGACGTTGAAAATAATTTTGCAGTTGGAGCAAAATCATATGCTGTTGCTGCTTTAAAGTTTCCAGTGAAGTTAAAATCTCTCGAAGAATTTCTGTAAAATATAAGAAAATACAAACAATTATAAAACTGATAGTTCCGGTCCTTGATTCTGATTGGTTGAGCCGCGTTCAAAGCTCTTGGGGATTATTGCTTTAATATAAACTTATATAAAATATTTTATTTAATAGTTGTTCACAATGGACAGTTTGCTAAATGTTTACATAATTTATGTTGCACATAAGATGCACATGACCTGAAGGTTTGTTTGTTTCTGATCTGTGTGATTTGTTTCTGATCTTTTGGACTCGGTTTTTGTGTTGTTACCTTACTCAAAGATCTCAGATAAATTTGTACTGTTTCTGTATTATTTAATATATAGTATTTTATTGTAGAATGCTAACATGTTAATATGTGCTTAAATGCAAAGAGGAATAAATCAATATACAGAGGCTATTGTTAATGTAATTTGGTGGTGTTTGGTCATTAAAGGGACAGTTCTAAAATAGAAATTAGAATAAAATAAAAAGAGAAATAGAAAGTTTTCTGAAGTGACACAATCACTATCACTTTATGTAATGTATAGATTTAATTTAGCCATAATAAACATTGGTTAATGTACATATACAGTACAGTGCATTAGGTTAACGTTAAAGTGATTGTGTGTGCATGACTCAAGAAAACCAATGAAGTTTGCTCTAATGCATCACGAGAACCAATGAGGTTTGTGAAACCTGATAATGATGATGCAAGATGCATCCAATTGTAAAAACCAACCATATTTCACTAAAAGTCAACAATGTCTAACAGGAGTGGCACCAGATTAAGTCCAAGGACTGCCAAAATTATATCAAAATAAATAGGTTTTAAGCTTCTAGCTAGACCAGAAATAAAAGCCAATGTTGCTAAAAATATTTCACCGGTAATTGAATTAATTCTGCTGTGTAGTAGTAATTGCTGTAAACACTTACGATCAGACACTGGCTGATTGTTTGGATGGTTAGGGGGTGTCAAGCTAGAAGGAGAAACTGTTGGTCTGGTAGCTGCAGGAGGAATGACAGTTGGAGGAGCAATAGCTGGTGCAGGGGTTAAAGCTAATGGAGCCCTCGTGATTTTCCCTCTGGGCTGCTCATTAGTGATTTCATTGTCTTCTTCACTCTCCGAGTCCAACAGTCTGTATGTGACTCTTTTAAACAAAAGAAGTGTCAAGCATAAGCCAAGACATTAAAACTGAATTATTCCTGCATAAACACTACATTTACTTTTACTAAAAAAAAATGTGGACAAGGGAAATGCATGCATTTCACATGCACATATTTTGTGCAGAACTCAAATTAAACTGTTCTCATTTCAATTTTTGGTAACACATGCATAATGCATTATAAAGGTACAGTATTCTTGTAGGTTGTAATGCATTATATCTTTTTTATTATAAAAAATTGTAACCAAAGTTGAGATGCATTATTATATTAGAAGGTTTGTTTATCATGTGTTGTAAAGCATTATACTTTCGGTAACACTTTAGAATACTGTTCCATCATTAATGAATAACTACACAAGAACACATGAGTAACGCAATATTAGCACTCTAGTAACTACTAGTAACTAACAAGAAACTCTATGAAACTATTAATGAAATAGTAAGTAATAGTGCTTAGTCAAATGTGGTATTTCACTATTAGCTAATCAGTAACTATTATTTATTTTATACCTCCCTAAGAACTACTGTATACAGGGTCATAATTAATATGAATAATACATAATGTATAATTAATTCTAAAGTAAAGGTCATGTAACCCACACTGAAAAAAATGACAATGGGGGATTGTTGAATTTGCAAAAATGCATTTAGTATTTCCAACATGATTAATTTATGTTTCTCATCTAAACATATTTTAGTCTTGTGCCATTCAATTAATGTTGAAGGATGTTCAACTTTTTAGAATTAATCATGTTGAAATGTAATAATTTGGTTATGTTTTCTCTGGAAACTCCGCCCCCTTGGAACAAGGGAAACTAATTAACTGCTCTCCAGTCCGCCATTTTCTTTCTCGCTTTGAAGGTGGAAAAATAACACTGAAAAATATTTTTATTACAGAAAAATAACACTGCGTAAGAGCAGCCTTCATACGTAGTCAGACATTGAGCTTGGGTTTGACGAGCTGCATGACATGATGTTGTCAATCAGAACTGAGTGAATGGATTCGAAGAGTGGAACACAGGTTAAGTAAAATATAGGTTTAACGAAATGCAAACAAACAACAGTGGACACTGAATGATTTTCCTGAGGTAAATGTAAAGCTACGTGGCATTTAGTTTAGAACCAGTTTTATTGACTTCTTTCTGCGGTTGAGAATCTTACTCAGTGATTAAATTAGATGTTCATTCGTGTTTATTATTTTATAACAAGTAAAGTGGAAGGGACGATAGCATTCACTCGTAGCTGCCGTTTGAACTGAGGCACCTATAACAGCATTCAGTTGTGCCACATCAAGAGCATCAAATAAGCATTTATTGTTTGAAATTTCCTGGAGTAAAATAAAAAAAGTCTACATAATTTGAAAGATGAGATATTGTTTATAGCAAAATTAAAAAGAAAATGACATGTTATCACACAATGACTGATATACCTCTTCTTCCTTTTCTTGTAAGCTGGCCGGTCCTCCTCATCATCTGTTTGAAGATCTGATGTCTGTAGTGCTCTAGGGAGCAACAGCCAAGCCTCACTAAATGTATCTGGGAAAAAAAAGAAGAAAAAATATTTTTTTAAATGAGTAGTTGATTAATATTTAAATCATAAGTAAATCCTACTTTTCGTTGCCCTGATCCTTATGCTGTAACTAGCCCAGGATTCATCAGGAGGTTCACCTCTCATCACTGCCCTGTTGCATTTCTCCCTTACTTTATATGGAGGCCAGAAGCTTCGACCATCCTTAACCCACGAGGCTGGAACAACTTCTGTGTCTCCCGTGTCCAGAAAGTCGACAATGTGATACATTGTCTATGAATAAAAAAAAAAAGAAAAGGTGAGTGTTGACTATCTATTTAAAAATAAATAGTAATTAAATTTAAGTTTGGGTTAAGTTGTTAGGCCTACCTGTAAACTTATAGTGTAAAAGGGCTCCCTATAGTTTTAAGCATAAGCTGAGGTAGATTTTTATCACTAAGAAAATTTTAAATACTATATACCTTTACCTTTTATATAGAAAGAGCAACTTGTTCTGTAAACCACTGTTTATTTAAAAAAAAAAAAAGTTTAGTTTGTCCCCCTGCTGTACCGAAATCATACCAAACCGTGACGTTAAAACCAAGGTACATACCGAACCATCATATTTGTGTACTGTTACACCCCTAATATACAGTGGCATGCGAAAGTTTGGGAACCCCTTGCAGAATCTGTGAAAATGTGAATAGTTTTAACAAAATAAGAGAGATCATACAAAATGCATGTTATTTTTTATTTAGTACTGTCCTGAGTAAGATATTTTACATAAAATATGTTTACATATAGTCCACAAGACAAAAAAATAGCTGAAATTATTCAAATAACCCCCTTCAAAAGTTTGGGAACCCTTGGTTCTTAATACTGTGTGAGGTTACCTGGATGATCCACGACTGTTCTTTTGTTTTGTGTTGGTTGTTCATGAGTCCCTTGTTTGTTCTGAACAGTTGAACTCAGCACTGTTCTTCAGACAAATCCTCCACGTTCTGTAGATTCTGCAGTTTTCCAGCATTTTTGCATATTTGAACCCTTTCCAGCAGTGACTGTATGATTTTGAGATCCATCTTTTCACACTGAGGACAATTGATGGACTCAAACACAACTATTAAAAAAGGTTCACACATTCACTGATGCTCCAGAAGGAAACACGATGCATTAAGAGCCGGGGGGTGAAAACTTTTGAACAGGATGAAGATTTCCAACTTTTTTCTTTTGTTGAAATATATATATTTTTCCATTTATTACTGCCCTTCGGAAGCAACAGAAGATACTTGCATGTTTCCCGGAAGACAAATTAAGTACAATTTACCTTGATCTTCAAATTTAATTCATTTGTATTTTAATCTTTTCCTCACAGTAGTTTCCTAATACTTTCAGCACATAATTTGACAACATACATTTAAATATGTTTTCCACGCATACATTAAACTCTGAATTTCGATCAACTCTAATCATGTCTATGTAAGTGTTTTTAGACAGCAGCGTGTGATCAGGACTTTTATTTTGGCGCTGTGATGTGACGTCATAAGTATGCGCCGCGCTCCTGCATCTGTTGAGACTCGTCTGAAGAAAGGTTTGTGTTTAAAGCATCTCTAAAACCCGTTCAGTCAACTCGAAAGTTTTACAAGCGATGGAAAATTAATTGTTATTATTGACTTAATATGTTTTAGATAACGCTTTAATATGTTAAGTTGTTTGTGAGTAAATAAGCGCGTCCACACACGAGTCACACAAAAGTAGTAGTGGTGAATCAGTTCATCATAAACATGAGTTCAGTGATGAGAACAAACCGAGCTGTTTAGACTCAGAGTCAGTGAACTACTTGACAACTACTTCCTTACAGCTCGGGAGTTTCCGGTGTAACAGTCGATTATGTTCCCCTCGGAATGTCTGTTCCCCTTTACGCAATCATACTACATGTCTTGCGTAGTTGCCTAGTTACCATACGTACTATCAGAACGAACGTACTCATGAAGCACAACTGGATGTACGGGAAGCAAAGTAGTTCTAAAAGTATCGTGTTTTCTCCGAAACTTGGAAATGGATTTAAGAAGCAAGGTTTTTCCCCAACTTACAACCGATTTAAGCGTAATCTTTGAGGCTTTGGTTATTATGCAGAAGTGTCTAGCACAAGCCTATTTGAAACACAATGTCTGTCTGTTTTTAAATGTCACTTAATTTTGAGTGAAATAAACAAAGAGACAAATTTTGCAGAAGGTGTAACAATTTACAAAAGAAAAAGACTACAAAAACAATGGCTTTAAAATTCAGTTTGATTTATTGCAAGAAAAGCATTTGTATTCTTTTTCTGTGGATGGATTATTAACACAACCCATATGGAACCATCGCCCACAGTCATCACAGGAAATCTGTAAAAATAATAATAAAAAAAATGTTAGCAACATTGTCAGCAATTGTGCTAGTTTATTCATTAATATTCCACACCAATTTAATAAATAAGTAAATAAAAATAAAAGGTTACCCAGAGATCATCTGCATCCGAATCATCAAATGTTTCTGCTTCCCCACAAAAGTGACACAGGTCACTTAGGTCATCTAGGAGGTACAGTACAATGGAGAGGGTATGATTTTTTTAGGTCAAATTTTCAAAACACTAATGAAAGTGATGCACATCAAAAGGCATGTCAATAACATTAATGGTTAAAAAAAAAAAATACCAGATTGGTCAAGCAGTGTTGATGCAATCTCCAGTCTGAGTTGTGCTATGTCTTGTGGTGCATTGGAGAAGTCAATGTTGGTATTTTGCAGAATATGTTCTGCAAACTGAAAAAAAGTTTAAAGAAAAAAAAATTATTAAAAACATCCTCCTATTTCAATGAACATTTCATATGTGCCATGTCACACACCTTCAAAGCAAACACACCACATGACGTAGCATCCATCTGACGTGGATGAGACGGACTTTCACACACCCAGTGTGAAACTGGAATTCCCTTTATTCTCATCATTGCTCTACAAACAGATTTTTCCCTTCTTTCAATCATACACAACTTCCCAAAAACACTACATCGGATTGGCGAATTAAATACCTTGTTGTT
This sequence comes from Aspiorhynchus laticeps, assembly GCA_023376895.1. Lineage (NCBI taxonomy): Eukaryota > Metazoa > Chordata > Actinopteri > Cypriniformes > Cyprinidae > Aspiorhynchus > Aspiorhynchus laticeps. Next base: position 22,508 of record JALXFT010004073.1, on the reverse strand, counting down.
TCCAAACACCTTTTCTTCTTGATGTCAGACTCTCCAAGTGGGTCAAGCAGAATGGTTTTTTTTTTGGATGGGTATAAAGCCTAGGTAACATGCAAAATTCCCAGACATCACAATAAGGGAATATTAGTGCAAAAATAAACATTTTAAGGGGATAAGGGACAGCTCAAAAGAAACTGTTCTCCACCACAAACACTTACAACTAAAAACCAATGGTGACACTCATTTACAATGCCCACTATGACCTCATAGTTTGCTGGATCCACCTGAAAATAAAAAGAAATCAAATGTATTATCTACACATTGCTAAACAAAGCATCCAAGGCCTTTTATAATTTTTTTACACATGGCCAGAAAAAAAATGAATATAAACATTAATAAATAAAAGCATTAATACAACAGACCTTGAGTCCCCGATATTTTCCATTCCACATGGCTGTCATAGCAAATGTGTCCATATGGAATGCTTTCTCTGGTGAAGTCAAGTTGTGCTGCTTCACTTTCAGTCTCAGATATGCATTTATTACCTTGGCAAACATTGGAAAATGAAACCTTAATTCAAATTATTAATACATTACATGAAAGCCTTATCTGACACACAAAAAAAAAAAAAAATACACATCAATAAAACATATACCTCACTCTCCAACTCCTTCCCAGGGCCGATCTGTAAAATATCTTGGTAAAATAACTTATAGGGTCCCACTTTGGACAGCAGTACATGACTGTCATTTCCAGCCCAGGCACTTTTGATACCTACAGAAAAACAAAGCACACACCACCTGATATATTATAATTCAGACAAACATTGATCGATTACAACATGTGATTTTTCATCAGCACTTACAGCTATGTACTGCATCCTTGGTGTCAGCTTGTATAACTGTTGCCACTGTAGTAGTGTGGGACACAGGAGAGGAAAGTGGCATTGATAAATCCAGTGGAGACAGGGAAGAGGATGATTTGGGGGAGACATGGGGAGGAAGCTTTGGTGCCGTTGGTGAGGATGGAGGTGATGGTGGGGGCTGCTTTTCTTTAGTGATGGTGAGGTCTACAGGTGTAGGTGAAGGGTGTTGTCCAGTTTCTTGATGTGGTCTTTTAAGTTGGGGTTCATGTAGAATAAGTCTGTGGGGTAACCGGGGTGTGTTTTCTTTAAAGGATTTAAGGTGGTCTGTACTGATTTTGGGGTATATGAAACCCTTCTCATCCCTCAGATCTGCGCTCTTGTCTTTTAGATGTATAATTTCATATGGTCCCAACCAGCTGCGCTCAAGCTTGCCCCCCTTCCTCTGCTGGGTCCTTATGTTTTTCCGTAGGACCTTTTGGCCTACAGAGAACGGTGCCTGATTTGCCACCCTCTGTCTCCGCTCCTGTTTTTTTTTTCATGTTCTCTTTTACTATGTGGTCCATTTTCTCCTTGAGAGAAATGGCCCCTGACACAGTGTCCTCTGCTATCACGGACTCCACTGTGCTGTTGACCTTTTGGGAAATATAGAACATTGAAATTATGTAATCAATTTGTAATTGAAACATTCATTTTTATTGAAGAATGTACATTATTTCATACCTCAAACGTCTCAGGCACCTCACAAGGATATCGTGCCTCCATGCCAAACATTAAGAAAAATGGGGAGAACCTAGTTGTCAGCTGAGTCTTGGTTCTTAGACCAAACATTACTGCATCTAGGTACTCATCCCATTTTTCAGGTCGTGCATCCACGAGTTTACACAAGGCTCTAGAGTCAGAACCAAGAGGAGTGGAAAGTTATCAGTATAACCAATTGGAAAGCCAAGCAATATTACCTTGAATATAGTATTCCCACAAAGCCACCTGTTAATAAAGGTTCACCTCTGAATGGTTCCATTTAGTTTTTCCACGAGCCCGTTAGTTTGTGGATGATATGGGGCACAGAGGCTTCTTTCCACACTGAGGAAGGCACAGAGTTCTCTATTGATCTGTTTGAAAAACATGCATAAGGTTTGTAGGATTCTGATTTGCACAAAACATTTAAGGTTCAATGCATATTTTATGTACACAATTTTACCATGCATACAAAATTTGGTTCATTCAGCAAGCTACAAACCTGGTTCACAAACTCAGTGCCTTGGTCAGTGAGTATCCTCTTTGGTGCTCCAAACCTGTAAAAGAAATTGATGATGCAGCGAGAGACAACTGCAGCAGATTTATTGGGAATCGCATAGGCCTCTGTCCATTTTGTGTAATAGTCAACCAGGACACAAATGTACTCGTTGCCTTTGTTGGTCCTGGTGACTTTACCCACTAGGTCCATACCTAGCAGTTCCAGTGGCTTGTCCACCTTAAAGTTAAAAGAGCACAACAAATACATTTAAATTCTGTGACCATATTCTGTGACACATTCTCTTTGAATGCCTGTGAACAAGCTTACATACACATATTGGGATGTACTTGGGCTCCTGTTTGATGGACGGCCTACTAAACTGGCACTGGGCACACTGCAAAACCTGATATTCAGAAAGAAGCACATGAGAAATGCAATTCGAAAACATAATCCATTTGTATCCCATGGAAAAGTTGAAAGGAATAATTTTATATTTACCCATTTATCAATGTCCACCCCCATTCCAGGCCAGTAAAATCGGGCTGAAATGGCAAGCTTTGTCCTTTCTGTTCCACAGTGTGCTCCATAGGGGCTGGCATGTAATTCTAAAAAGATTTGGTTGGCCTCTTTTTGCCCAACAACCACTTTTCTTCTCAACTCCACATTGTTTTTTAAGGAAATGTGGTAAAGTTTGCCATCTATTAAAACAGCATTATTGTTAGCAACATCTATAATAATAATTAAACAACTATTAAAGATGTTCTGAAGGCCCAATGCAAGAAATAGGCCCATTTAAAATTATATTAAAGAACAGGTAATTTTTAACATTGTAATTGTTGTAAAGTCAATTTAGTATAGTTTATTGACAAGTATTAATTTTGTATCAAGTCTTGGTATAGATCTATATCTCACTGTCAGTATATGGACATCACTTAGAGTAGTTTGCTTACCATCAACTTGGAAGTTGTTAGAACGTCTGCGAATGACATATTTTTGCTCTTTTTTAATGTCAAATGGGTAAATTCCTTGAGTTTTATAATTGAAAATTTCCTCATACATTTTTGGATCCATTGTTTGGATTGTAAGAAAATGCCAGCAAGAATAGAAATTCAAGTGACAGTGTGGCATGGTCATATCCCCAATTTATAGCTCTTGATTAACTTCTTTAATTGATTTCATTAGTGTCCTATTAAATTAGGCTATGTGTCTAGTTACTATAATAGCTGTGTAGCCTATTTACCCTTGCATCTTGTATTGAGACCTTCTTGTGACAATTTTGTTAAGTGTTCAAATTCAAAATATGCCATTAAATTATCATTTAGAGGACTGATAGATTAAATATTATAATGTATTATATATAGATATGAGGCATCAAGTTTAGATGTTTGCACCGACAGTTTAGGCTAAATTGTATATGCAAAATTCAACTGCATAAACTCAGACATTAGACAAAAACAAAGGAACAATTGCAAGAATAATAAAAACCACAGAACATTAACGGGATCGTGAGAATAATTTTATTATGCTGCATTGTAGCAAGACATTTGAAAGTTGCGCCAACATTTTGTCCCCTTTCGCTTTCTGTATATCCAGTTGTGTTTTGGTGTATTTTCATGCTGCAGTGTTCTCAAATCCACAATCTATTTTCCGCGGAATTGGGCTACTTTGGGCCAATGTTTGATGAACAATTTGTTCGGGTTTATTAAGCAGACCTGGCAACCCGCTAAGCAGACACGCTTCGTCAAGGGGGAACAGGAATTCCAGAGGGGAACGGAATCGACTGCTACACCGGTACATACAGACCGTTTCTCACGAGAACGCAGATTATTACTACATTTCAGGGCTGGCATTTCTTAAAAAAAACAATTAATCATATTCTCTGCGTTAACATGAATTATCCTCAACCTGCTGAAATGTTCCTATAAATATATTTCCCTTCCAAATGTTCTTTCTGAATAATGTATAAATATATTTCTTCACTAACCTGCCACATCAGCGCTCGTCTTCTCATGAACAGTGTTTCTTTTACTGATCATATTTCATACCTGTTGAATGTACAGTTTTAAATTAATTTGACTGATAACCATGGTTTTACTATAGTAAAAGTGCCATGTTTTTTCCGTTTTTAACATTTGTATAACACATACTACAAATAGCCAACTATAGTTAAACTATGGTCAGTGTAGTAAAACCGTGGCTAATTAGTATTGTTTGTGTGCATTGGTGCTCTTATTCCAAGCTGCTGCTTATTCATTTAAAATGAATTTCGACTACTTTGAATATTCATATGTTGGCATTAGGCTACATCAGGGCCGTTGTGGGGTGAAAGGTGGTGACAATTCTAGGGGCCCCCACCGCCCAGGGGGCCCCACAAAATCCAGGAATTATACTATATAGGCCCATGTTCTGTGAATAATTCTAATATTTTATTAGTTGTATAACTGAGATATTATGAAAACCACAAAAAAGCATGCAATTTGGTTCCATGCTTGTATATTGTACAGTATATGATATGTGTGTGTGTGTGGGGGGCCCACATCAATATTTTTTCAGGGGGCCCCCAATCCTCTAGCTACGGCCCTGGGCTACATACAGTGAAATGATGACACAGAATAGTGACTAACATATTAAATATATTAAAATGATAAATGAAGGTTAATTCTGATCTTATTCATCAGATCTCACAAACACTGCAGCGTCGTGATTACTAGTTTTGAGCACCCTGTGGTGAAACAATCACGTATGATTACCAGCCACAGCTTTCTCAGATCGGTTGTTGTTGGATTAAAACTTCACGTTTCGTTGAGTTTGGAGAATTCTGTACACCGTAATCATCAGAATATGTCTTCTCCTGTCTCTGAAAATACCCGGATTTTGAAATCATCCTGCAAACTCTCATTTTATTAGGCGTTTAAGTCAACTAGATGATTACAGCACACTGAAAATATACAGAACCGGAAATAACTGAGCCGTAACATTTCAAAACGGAAGTGTGTCACGAGGCTCCATTGTTGAACACAAACGGCTCATGCCCCCATCAGCACATGAGTGAAGTCACTTACTCGTTACCTTTGGTAACCACATAATAAGACCAAGACAGCCCCTAGTGGAGTTAATGTGCACTTGCACCATAAGTGCATATAACAAGACACCTCAGAGGACGTCTGCACTCCAGGCCCGGACCGGCCATCGGGAGCACTGGGAGTATTCCCGGTGGCCTGGCGGCTGATTTGGCTTGCTGCCCTGTTTTTTTTATTATTATTGCCAGAAGAAGCAGTGAAATGTAGCAACATTACTGGCTTGTTCAGGGCTTCAAGTGCAGGTCAGTTTCATCTGTGAATACTCTAGATGGTTTTGTCTTTATTAACGTAGTTGAGTATTAAACTGCTAGTATCTGTTAGGTATCTGGTTATCATCAGTCAGAATACTGTGCTAAAGGACACCAATATCGATTGTAAAGTTACATTAAAAAATTTATCAGAGACAGATATTCACATGGATTTATTGTACAGGGAGGGAGGGAGCTAGAGACAGCAACACAACAATAATACGAGTCACAGCTTATTAATTCAATAGTCTGTTCAGTATTAGAACTCTTCAACAAATATATTGTACTAATTTTGACCTTTAGGCACTTTAGAAAATGTGTTTTAATACACTACAGTCAAAAGGTTTGATCAGTAAGATTTGTATTGTTTTTTTTTTAAATAAGTATCTTTTGCTCACCAAGCCTGCGTTTATTTGATCCAAAATACAGCAAAAACAGTAATATTATGAAATATTTTTATTATTTAAAATAACTGATTTCTATTTGAATATATTGTAAAATGTAATTTATTTCTGTGATCAAAGCTGTATTTTCAGCATCATTACTCCAGTCTTCAGTGTCACATGATCCTTCAGACATCTTTCTAATAGGTTGAATTGCTGCTCAAAACCGTGAAGTCATAACAAATAGAAGTATTTTATAACATTATACATGTCTTTGTTTTGTAAACCCCAGATGAGCAGAAGAGACTTATTTAAAAAACTAAAAAAAAACTTACTGTTCAAACATTTTGACTGGTATATTTGTATGAAATATAGGTTTGTTAAATCTAACAAGTCATTTTAAGATAAATAACATTCTGTGCTAACAAATTGAAGGTGGACATGGTTCTGTTCATAACAGTAGACCTGCTGGTGACAGGTAAGACAAAAAGGGAAAATTAAGGAAAGATGCCAAAATTGCACCTTTTTGGGGTACAACAGCTCGTCACTGGAACAGTACCCTTTTGTTCTTTTTTTACCCCTATAGGTAGGCCTACATATTAGTACCTTAAAGGGATCCCCGGGTATTAAGACATGTATAGCTTAATATAAATGCTTACGTTGGTTAATTAGTATACGAGTCAAAGACAAAAATGGGTTTATATAGCAAAAATAAATAAAAAAATTCAGGCATATTTAGAACAAGAATCATTTGATGACATGTTCAAACACTGTGTTTAAGGATCATAGTGCAGCCCAAAAATACTCATTAATCGTCCATTTAAATCTCTATACTTTGATACTATCCTTCAAAACACTAGCTTTTACCCATTTGTCAGAAAGAACTTTGTAATCATTTAAAATAGCCTAATAAAATTAAGTATGACCTCTTATTTTTTTTTTATATACAGTATTTTATTAAGAACAGGTCAGAATAACTATAACTAATACAACTAATGACTAAAGAATAACTATACACAAATTAGCACTAGTGATCGACCGATATTGATTTTTTTTTATAACTGATACCGATACCAATTATTTGCATGTCTATGTGCCTGATAGCCGATATGCAGAACCGATATTTATTTACTGTTATAAAGTCAATAAATAACTGAGTGAAGTAAGTCCATACTTCACTTTGGGTTTTCCCTCCTTTCAGTAATCTTAACAAAAAAAAGGTTTAAAATTAACAGTCTTTCGTGTTAAATTTAATCTTCATATTACAACAATAAGAACAGTTTATTTATAAAAAGCATCAGCGGCAACATTGATATTTACAATAAGCAAAATAAATGTAGAATGTCATTTTCAAATGGAGAAAATAAGTCATAACTTCATTTTTAACTACAGTTTTAGTAGGTTTATAAGCTGTTTAATAGGCTAAAGAGTGAAGAATAATTCACTGGATAATGTTAATTCACTGAATAATATTCTCTGTAATATTGTAATAGGCTATAACAAACAAAACATCATATTTTATTGCATTTCTCAACTGGTATGTTATATCAGAATTATTAAAATGTTTTTGTCATTCTAGATTATGAAAGGCCTGCTGACAGCGTGGTTTATCTATGAATTTAACGTTACACAGAAGAACTATACTCAAACTGCGATCGCTCACGGAGATAATAAATAATTAATTTCCATAGTGATGTATTTGTTTAGATGTTTATTAGCGAAATAATGGTTATATAGTAAATATTAATATAATTTAGCATGTTTCAATTCAAACAAGTGAATCTTGTTAAAAGCTACATGCGGCGGCCGTGCTGGAGCATTTCCTGAGCATCAACCGCTGAGTGAACAGCAATATCAAAGCAGCTTCACGAGACTAATGAAGACAACAGAGAGAATTAATTTAGCGCTTTTATTTCCAACATGCGCTCATTCATGGCTGCATATTATTTAATTCAGGCAAAGTTACGTCTTTATTGGGACAGACTGATTATCTTACATGACTCCGTGAGTTCTTCTCTATTTCTTAGAGCCAAGCTGCATAAACTGCATATCAGGCATTTGTGTAATACATCTAATTTGTGCATTAATGGCTGTTATGTTAAATAAAGTTTACTAACTACAGCAAATCAAGTACCTGAACGCCATTGTTGTTGTCTTGTCTCCCCTCAGACGCGCTGCAATGGTGATCCTGCGTGCAATTCTCAAAACACCCACAAGATGGAGGTGTTTATCTGTGAATCCGATATTACAAAACCGATATCCGATTATGCTAAAATTTGACATCTGGTCTTTGACCTTATAAAAACAAGTGTGTTGGATTACAAATTAATAAAATGTTAAATCTAGGTTCCAATGTAATAGTAAATAAACTGAATAAGTTATGTACATTGTGTTGTACATTTTGAGGTAAAGATGATGACATTCTAAGAAGATCAAGTCAGACAGCTCAGGTGTCTGAGACATTAACTTTTTGTCTTTATGCACTGGGCAGGGTCCCAAGTTAAATGTGAATGCTAAACTCAAGGCTCGGGTGTGCCTTTGTCTCTATGATAATGTGAAGGTATGGGAGATACTGTCAGGCTGATTGGATTAGCACCTATGCATTTGAATGACACTGTTATACTGATGAGGGCATAAAATGAAATGTTACCGGGCTGAATCCTGTACTGCATTTGCATGCTTTGTTTAGATTGTCTCCACCTCTATGTATCCCTCCCCCTTGAAAGGTATAAACTCTACTGTGCCGAGCTATTGTTAGACTTGGATGACTGCAGCGACGCACAGCAAGTACTCAATAAAGACAAAGAGTATAGAAGCCCAAGAGGCAAAACTCAATAGAACGCTCCATGACAACAATAATGTACAATCACCAGACAAGTGATAATCAAATACTTTTAACAGTTTATTTTACAGACTTTATTTTAAAGTCTTCCCTTTTTTTTACAAAACCTTTTGGTCTCTAGAAAGCATGTCAGTTTCGGTTACACATATTTTAAGTTCAAGAGTTAGCATTATAATAACACGGAATTAATACCAACATATGAAATTAAATTAATGACAGAAAAATTAGAAATGTTGGATAATAAATTTATAACAGGAATAACATCTTGACAGTAAACTTTGCAGTATTGTCTTATATTAATGTCCGTTAAAGAAAGACTGTATATAAAAAACAAGTACAGCCACTTTCTCCAAAATTGTTTAATTATGACAGACACAGCAATGCATCATGGTCTAGAGATCATCATGTTTGTAGTGTGTTCAGGGGATTAAAACGTACAATATATATTTCAGAACCTCTGGAGTAATAGTAAATAATAATATAGTATGTAACGTTAATTTTAAATGTGTAAAGTTTATAAGCTCATTTTAACTATAGTGCCATATCCATATAAATCATTATTATGGTTTCTATGGCTAGGACCTGCAGTTCCTAAAAGGATTTAAGTTTACTACTAGACTAAAAACAGTTATAGTTAGCAGACCAAGACAGCGCTATGTCAAAACACACAATATTTTTACACTTTTGTGAATAATTACCTGTCAGAGTATTTGGGAAAATGATGAAAGTCAAGATTTTCACTGTCACACTGATAGTTTTTGAAGGGGGTTGTCCAACATTGTGTTCTTTTATTCCACTTTGACTTCTCTTTCGTTGTTATTCTGTCTATTTCTGTTTATCTGTAACGTTGTCCAGTTGGAATTTTCACCCCAAAATGGCGGCCGCGCTACCGAAGCGCCACCTGTTACCCGAAAAGCACACCGGAACTCATCATCAGTGAAGCTCCTCCCACACTGGAATTCATCATCAGTGAAGCTCCTCCCACACTGGAATTCATCATCAGTGAAGCTCCTCCCACTGTTGTTCAGCAATAAATGCTGGAAGATTCCCATCAGTTCAGAAGTGAAGACGAGCATCAGAGCATCAAGAAGAGCTGAAATCTGATCAAAGACTGAGTTTATTAAAGAGGACAGAGAGAAGATGAGAGATCCAGAGCCCTGCAGAATCAAACACACTGAAGATACTGAACAACAAACAGGTTGCTGTTTATTCTTTATTCATGACGCTGAAGAACATTCATGTTAGAAAGATTCAAGCACTTCATCACATTTAGATAAAGAGTTAAATTATGAAATGGATAGAGTTTTCAACAGATATTCAGTATGTTGGATACAACATTGTGTTTTTTGTTTTATTTTTTTAACCCTTTCACACGTGAGTTTAAAATATTCTATCTGAGCCCCCAGCAGGAGTTTTTTCAGGCGACCGTTATTTTAGATTGTGTAGCATTATTGTTTCCATGGCGACGCGTCATGCGACACACCGCAGCCATAATAGTGCTGTATGACACATGGATCGCTTTTATTTCGTTTTTCCTTTTTTTATTATTAATATTCACAAACATACTCACTATATTATGAAATATCTGATATTCCGATTCTGAAATATGTGCAAGAAAATGTATTTGGTAGTTTAAACACTTTTATAATGACCGTGTTAGTTGATCTATACCGGGTGATGGGCGCCGCCATGTTTGTTCGCGCTGAATCCGAGCTGTGGGATTAACAATACGTAAAGTCATCCTCTCCTCCCGAAACACGTTAAAGTAAGTCTCCGGTAAACTGGGAGAAGAGTAGAGTAAACTTTAAAGTTATTTACACAAGCTGTATATGATATCAATTAAACATGTCGTCAGATTATGTTTGTAAGGATCATTATTGGTGCTTTCATAGATATCAGTGCATATTTTACAAACTATAAATGTATGGTTTTGCTAGCACTTATGTGTATTTAACTGTCTGAAACCTAAAATAAGCATTATATGATTGAAAACACTGAATATTTGTGATAATGACAAGCGCTCAGCGCGTGCGATCTGGCTCCGCGCCAGTTAACGCGCGAAAGCAGATTTGAATTCAGCAGTTGATGACGTGACGCACTGAATGTTCTAATCACACCGGTGTGATCGTACGCTTCAGGGACCGGCCAAGACTGATCACACCGGTGCGATCGTACGCTTCAGGGACCGGCCAAGACTGATCACACCGGTGTGATCGTACGCTTCAGGGACCGGCCAAGACTGATCACACCGGTGTGATCGTACGCTCCAGGGACCGGCCAAGACTGATCACACCGGTGTGATCGTACGCTTCAGGGACCCGCCAAGACTGATCACACCGGTGTGATCGTACGCTTCAGGGACCGGCCAAGACTGATCACACCGGTGCGATCGTACGCTTCAGGGACCGGCCAAGACCGATCACACCGGTGTGATCGTACGCTCCAGGGACCGGCCAAGACTGATCACACCGGTGTGATCGTACGCTTCAGGGACCCGCCAAGACTGATCACACCGGTGTGATCGTACGCTTCAGGGACCGGCCAAGACCGATCACACGCGTTAAAGGGTTAAGCAATAAACAGCAAATTGTATGAAGTAAATGGGCTTTCCAGACTGTCTGACAGGGTTGAAGGAATAACTTAAAGGGATAGTTCACCCAAAAATGAAAATTCTGTCATCATTTACACACCCTCGGGTTGCTCCAAACCTGTTTGAATTTCTTTGTTCTGCTGAACACAAAGGAAGATATTTGGAAGAATGTCAGGAACCAAACAGATATCGACCCCCATTGACTACCATAGTATTGATATTTTCATATTATTTTTCCTGCTATGGAAGTAAATTGGGGCGAGATCTGTTTGGTCCCTTTAACTTATCATTAGATGATTGATAGTACTCACTACAACAAAATTTAATTTGTGCCTAAAATGTTTTGAAAACAATAACTGAAATGTCAATCTACCTCATTCATGCAATTAATTCATAAAAACACACCAGAATGATTATAATGTTTTACAGCAGCTGTCTTGTTTCTGCTATTACATCAATAATCACTTTCATATTTCGCTCTTTGAATATTGTTTTATTTAAAGTGATTCCCCCCCCCCTTTTTTTCCAGAGCTGATGGAGGAGAGTGAAGAACCGAGTGAAGTGGAGGAGAAACATCATGACAAACCTGGAGAAAAACCTTTGAGTCGCTCAAAGACTAAAAATACATTTTTAAAGAAAAGAAAAGCCAATAAATCTTTCACCTGCACTCAGTGTGACAAGAGTTTCACAAAAAAACAATCTTAAAGTTCACATGAGCGTTCACACCGGAGAGAAGCCGTTCACGTGTGATCAGTGCGGGAAGAGTTTCACATACAAACAAAGTCTTGAGTTTCACATGAGAGTTCACACCGGAGAGAAGCCGTTCACATGTGACCAATGTGGAAAGAGCTTCACGCAACCAGCACATCTTAAAGGACACATGAGAGTTCACACCGGAGAAAAGCCGTTCAAGTGTGATCAGTGCGGGAAAAGTTTCACATTCAAAAATCATCTTAAAGTACACATGAGAATCCACACCGGAGAGAAGCCGTTCAAGTGTGATCAGTGCGGCAAAACATTTATTCGGTCATCAAACCTGAAGAAACACCTGACAGTTCATACGAAGGAGAAGCCACATTCCTGCTCTGAATGTGGAAAGAGTTTTTCACTGCTGCAGAGTTTACATGTACATCAGAAAATTCACACTGGTGTGAGAGAGTACATGTGCTTTGAGTGTGACAAGACTTTTATTTCAGCGAGCCATTTAAAACAGCATCAGAGGATTCACACTGGAGAGAAACCTTACAAGTGTTCACACTGTGACAAGAGATTCACTCATTCAGGATCTCTGAAAACACATGAGAGGATTCACAGCAGAGAGAAGTTGCACACGTGTGATCAGTGCGAAAAGAGTTTCTCTTTTAAAAGTCACCTGAAGATACACATGAAGATCCATGCAGTGGAGAAACCACACAGCGATGTTCACAAGTCTCCATCAATGGAGTCAGAGTCAAGTCTCAAGTGATTTAATGGCTTGCTAAAAAAACTCATTAAAAATCCTCATGAATTGAACTCATCCTAATTACGAAGCTCTAGACAAAATATATGATCTTCTATGATATGCTTTGTAAGGTTAATGTACATCCAGCCTTTTACTTAGGTTTTAATCCACTACAATGTACAAAACAGTTGAGCTGTAATGCAATTCTACGATAAGAGATCTACCTGATCTACCATAGATCATAAGGAAATATGTGACAGATATTACAAAACCATACAAATAAACTCTCTCTTTATGATACAAGTCAGGGGTAATCAATTAAAGTTCCAGGAGGTCCGGTCTCTTCCCAGCGGAGGTCTGGACTAAAATAAATTATTTATGGGCCATTCTTCAGAATTGGTCCAAAGCCAGAGTTGGAAACGTCTTAGAAAGAGATAATCAATAACAGTAAAAATTTTAACAATATTTCAAGTGCAATTTATGAGATTTGTTGTATTTTGAATCAAGGCAAAAAGTTGATTATACTGATTTCAAAGGTAAGGATGCATTAGTTTGAATATACATTGAACCAAAAACTATCATAACATCTCAGTTGATAATTCAGTATACTTTATTTTTGACAAAACATCCCATGTTCCGGTAGTGACTGCACATTTTCTATACAGAAATACTTTTGTAACGACCACATTACATTACAGATTCTTAACTCATGAACTAAAACACTACTAAAACATACTAAAATACAAAAAAAACTGCATAATTGTACTAATATTGTGTTTATTTTCCCAAAATATGAGAATTATGTGTTCCCTTTTGTCACTACCAAAACAATGACATGTTTCGGTCGTGACTGTTTTGGTAGTTACAATTTAACACCCAAAAAACCAAAGAAGTCACTACCGAAACTCACTACCAAATGTTTCGGTAGTGACAGTTTTAGATATGTTTGAACCTAGCGCAAAGATGCTAATCAGCACATGGTTAGCTAGCACAGCTCTGAACAGTGGTATACATATAAAAACTAAATGTTATGGAATAACTCCCAAAAGAGTGTGCTTAATTGCAGAAAAAAGCTGTTCGGTAAGTGAAGTTCCTTAAAGATACACACATATTTTTTTTTACTTTTGAGCACATTTACCTCAAAATGACGAGACCTATCTACTCACACCTTGTGAGCTATAAGAGGGACACAGGAATATTTCCTGATCACAAATGTATGGCTTTAATTAAAATCAGACTCGGCCAATGGACTAAAACATACACCGTTTCGGGACAGCCACCTCCCAATTGAAAGTACCCAATAAATGATGATTTATATATATTAAGCATACTAATATTTTAAATATTATTATGGGTTTCAATAGATATTAGAAGGATCTTAATAAACATCTAAGATTTGAATACTTAAATGTTTTGTTGTTTTTTTTCAAAGGCAGTTTGCACAAATTCTATAAAATGGCCCATATATTATATAAAGAAAGAAAATCATAAGTTGAGCCCTGTTAGATATGAATATTAAAATGTAAGATCAGATGTTTTATCAAGCAATTATTATTTCTACATTTAGATATCTGCGAGGACATGTGACAGAAAAAAATACTGTTTCTGTTCAGGGCTTTCCTCCTGAAATCTTTTTTCATATTTTTCTTAAAATAAATGTCTACTACTGTTAGAGTTGTGTCCTGTGTGTCTTGTGTTCCCGCCTCTTGCTTCCTTATATGGTTTGTTTCCTGTCCTCGTTTCATGTAATTATTAGTTTATTCAGTTCTAGGTGTGTGTGTGTGATTTGTGTTAATTACCATGTGTATTTCGTATTCCATTTGGTCTGGTCTACTCGTCATTCCCGGTGTTTCTACTCGTCTACCTTGCCCTGTCTACCCTTGATGTTGTCATTAAAGACTATTATTTTGAAGTACCTCATCGTCTGCGTGTTCTTCGTCTCTCCCTGCTGTGTGCACCGTGACAACTACAGTTGATTTTTGTTTTTTACTACTGTTCCCAGAAAAAACTAAAAATAAAAAGTTGTTAACAACAAAATGTCTACTAAAAACGATAATCAAAACGCTCTCATCATGAGCAGAAAGTTTAGTTTAAGTTCTGTCCTTGCTGTTTACCAACAATTTCCCCAATTATAACAATCACATGATTGTTTTGAAAAGCTGTTAGCGTACTGATTAAATTGCTACATTATGAGACACAGTTGTCCTGCTCCCTCCTGAATAATTCATATGGGGTAAAAATGCCCCCTACACACTCAAAATGAATCTATTACGACTGTCACTATTAAAGGGAAATGTGAAAATAAATGAACAGTCTTGTGGCACAGTTACAGATCTGCTCACGTGGCATGCAAGATTATCTTTCTTTCCTCCAGTGTTTGGGCATTAAAACCAATCATATGTATTTGTTGATCTTGTGAATGCAATAACCAAGCAGATGAGTTTAGAGTTACCGGTGAAGAAAAAAAACCCTGCTGAACCCATGTTTGTTTGTGCCTCAGTTCAGAGTGTCCTGTCAGTCGGATGCATTGTTGAGTAGTTCACACATAAAGATTGGCGAGGACTGATCACATGCTGATTTGCACCCAATCACAGCCCGACCTGTTGACGAGCTCGTTAAGTTTTAAATCGGGATTAAATCCTGTGTGTGAACTTGGCACTAGTGTTATGGGGCTGTGAGGATTGTAATTGCTGTGTGTCAGTGTTATGGTGAGCTCTTGAAGGACGACACTAATGTCTATGGCTTGAGCTGCAGGGACGTTATACTCCTCGCAGGTGTCAGGAGTACCACGGCATCTCCATCTTCCTCAGAAACACTTGCAGTGGTGACCTCCACCTCGACTGCTTGAGCTTCGGTTATCTGAAATGTAATAAACAGAAGTCTCAGTCAAGGCATCATATAACAATAGACATGAGTTATTACATGAAGATTATTAACATCAGTTGACTACATAAGTTAAAGGGTCTTGAAACCCTAGCACAAGTATTTTGGGGCCGTATAGCTGTCCAAAGTGTGTGACAAAAAGTCACAGAACATTGGCATAGTCAATGTAATCACCAATTAGGCTGTTATTGCCTTACACGTTTTTTTCCAGGAGTGCACATTGATTTTTACTTAACTGTAATTATTTAAATGTACAAATGGTACTCAACCGGAATAATACTTCTCCCGCTGTGTTAGTGGTGTGTACTTGCTGCCTTTTACTGCTAAGTGGTGCTGAGATAACGTGTCAGTTCATTCTATCAAGAATTAGTCAGTTGCACTCTGCTTTTGGCCTCTTTGTAATCTATGGTAGCGGATAAATTCAAGTGAAATGTTGTATATAAATGAATTCATAATCAAAAGACCAAGTTTTGTACTGAAAGTCAAAATAGGTGTTATAGAACGAATGCGGAGAAACTAAATGTTAGTTGAGCTCATGGTTTGTTCTCAGTATTTAATTAGGAAGGATATCCGTGTCAGCTGCGATAGACTCAGGGATCGTTGCGTTTTGGGCGACCCAAGTTCAAATCCAGGCCCGGGGAACTTTCTCTGTCCTCTACTCTCTTCATGCATGTCAACAAGTTTGTGTTATCTTTGTGTTCTTTTAATGTTTTGTAGATTTATTAAGTAAAATCTACATGGAAATAAAAAAAAGTAAACTCATTTTTGTCAGGTGATTTGCATATCCCGTTTTTTTCTAGTTCTTTATGTTCTACTTTTATACAATTGTTTTACATATTCAATGTTTGCTTTCTTTAAATTTAACCAATTCTGTTTTATTTGTCTCTCATTTTTTGTTACATTAAACTGATACAAACAGAGCATATTAAATGGTTCGCTCCTGAGTAGAGAGCCCTGCATTTCAGCCTGAGCCCGATGGGCCCCAACTTATTTACGCCCCTAGGGCCGGGCTTCGGGCCAATTTTCACATCATAGCTCAGATGCAGGCCAAGCATCAGGCTTGTTTTAGGCTTCTCCTTTTTCTATATTTTAGACATCCATAAATTAAAAGAAACTAAGAGAAGTTGATGACGGCAAACCAAACAAATATATTTCATAACCTATTACACAGACACAGTCTACTCTAGGGTGATCATATTTTAGTTTTCCAAAAAGAGGACAGTGGGGGGCAGGGTTTCACCTAAAAGTATACGTAGCATGTTTTTTTCTGTGTGTGTGTGTGTGTGTGTGTGTGTGTGTGTTTGTTTGCTTGTTTTGTTTTTATAATAAATAAAAAGAAAACAAGTAGATAGAATAGAAAAAGAATAGGGAATGCTAGTGTTAGAGAGTCATTTTTAAATAAAAATAAAATAATTCAATAGAACTGAGAAAGAATAGATAATGCTTTGTGTTAGAAGGCCATTATTTATAATAAAATAATAAAATAAGTAGAAAGAATAGAAGTAGTTAGAATAGAAATAAGTAGTTAGAATAGAAATAGAATAGAGAGTGCAAATGTTAGAGGGTACATTTTTTAAATAAAAAAAGCAGATAAAAATCAGAATTAGCATTAGAATAGAGAGTCAAATAAAGATGAAAGACAAATATCTGATCTTGTAAGATGTGCTCCCTTTAGGCTGGCCGCACACTAGAGGATTTTAAGGCCGATTTGCACCCCCGAACGATCGGGTGTGTGGCCTGATTCGCGGCTTGTCGCAAGCGATTTTTTTGTCCAAAAATCCTCTATTGTGTGGTGTCATTACGATTATTTATCTGCTCCAAATGTCAAACATGTCCAAAACATATCCAAGATGTTCGAGATGTTAGCGTGTCTCTAATAAGATCGGTCACAAACATGATCCCTGCACGATCTAATGTGTAGCGTCTTATTAGCAGTCATTTTCTCCACTGCTAAAGAAACTCTTAAGCCTCTTAAAAGTCCTCGTCCGTACTCCTAACAATTTTGGACCTTAAGACCTCTTTTAAGAGTTAAGATGCTTTCTGAATTACTTTTTTCTTTGCTAGGATCTTTTCTTTAATTTTAACCCTTGTGCATCAATAAAAAAAAGTTACACATAGGTCCATAATGGACAAAAATGTCCATGTCAAAAAACTGTCATAAAAATGTGAAGCTTGGGAGCACAGACTTAAGTTTGGTCTCATTTTAAAGAAGACCCATGGCAGATTATTGTTGAAGTAAAAAAGATTAAAAAGTAAGAAAAAGTTTAAAAAGTGAAACCAAAAAAAATATATAGAGGTTTAAGTTTATGAAAATTATTTATGAACTATATTTTATATAAAATATATATTTTATGAAACATGTTGAACTATAAACCTGCTAGAAAATCAAAGCCATATATCTAAACAAGTTGTGCTCCAAATTTGAGGTTGAGATCTCAAAAAATTAGCTTTCAGTAAGATTTTGTTTGGGGGCAGTACCAAATTTTCCCCATTAGATGCCAGCAAAACTCTACTGGTGCACACAGTGGTTGGATTTGTGATTTACAGTAGAGTTTTTCTCTCTCAAATATTACAAGAACACACGTGCACACACACACACATTTTTTATGACACCCATACAAACCACACTCTGACATCTATACCAACACACCCACACAATTATAGATGCAATATTTATCGAATTGGCTCTATAATATGCATAAGCAGAAAACCGGAATAAAGCGAGTATTTGCTTTATAGGCCAAACCTGAAAAAATGGCACCATCTGGTAAAAAATGTAATTTTGAAGCCTTGCCAACAGAATGAAAGCCTATTAACAAAAATTGCATGATTTTACAGTTAAATGGCACTGCGATTAAAAATAGCAGTTTTAATGGGTTTCAATGGGGACATTTTTGTCCAAAAGGTCCTGAGTGTAACTTTTTTTGTACCTAGTTCAAAATAGATTTATTAAAGGAAATGGGGGTGAAATAGTAAAATTCCAATAAAAATGAACACCTGTGCCAAGATTTATGCATCTGGCAATAACACAGGCAAAATTATCAAAAAAACTAAACTGAAAAGGACAAAAATGTCCAAAAGGTCGCACAGGGGTTAAGAGAAAACACCCAGATTTCTAAGAATTTTCTTAGAATTTTGTTACTAGGAGCAACTCTTAGCACTAAGATTTTTCATGAATACGTGCCCAGGTCTGTAACATGATAAGCTATAAGAGGGATGTCTTAGAGAGGCAGAGTCTCTCAGAAGTAAAGATGGGAAGAGGCTCTCCAATCTGTAAAAGAGTGCGAAAAAAGATTGTGGAATACAAAGGCTTTGCAAATCTCATCATCTACAGTGCATAACATCATCAAAAGATTCAGAGAAACTGGAGAAATCTCTGTGCTTAAGGGACAAGGCCAAAGACCTTTGTTGGATGCCCGTGGTCTTCGGGCCCTCAGATGACACTGCATCACTCATCAGCATGATTCTGTCATTGACATTACTAAATGGGCCCAGGAATACTTCCAGAAACCACTGTCGGTAAACACAATCCGCCGTGCCATCTGCAGATGCCAACTAAAGCTCTATCATGCAAAAAGGAAACCATATGTGATCATGGTCCAGAAGCGCCGTCATGTCCTGTGGGCCAAGGCTCATTTAAAATGGACTGTTTCAAAGTGGAAAAGTGTTCTATGGTCAGACGACTCCAAATTTGACATTCTTGTTGTAAGTCATGGACGCCGTGTCCTCCGGGCTAAAGAGGAGGGAGACCTTCCAGAGTGTTATCGGAGTTCAGTTCAAAAGCCAGCATCTCTGATGGTATGGGGGTGCATAAGTGCATATGGTATGGGCAGCTTGCATGGTTTGGAAGGCACTATAAATGCTGAAAGGTATATAAAGGTTTTAGAGAAACATATGCTCCCCTCCAGACAACGTCTATTTCAGGGAAGGCCTTGTATATTTCAGCAGAACAATTCAAAACCACATACTGCAGCTATTACAACAGCATGACTTCGTAGTAGAAGAGTCCAGGTGCTGAATTGGCCTGCCTGCATTCCAGATCTTTCACCTATAGAGAACATTTGGCACATCAGTATACAAAAAATACGTCACCACGACCACGAACTCGACCACAAACTCTTCAGCAGCTGGAAACCTATATCAGGCAAGAATAGGACCAAATTCCAAAAGCAAAACTCCAGAAACTCATAACCTCGATGCCCAGATGTCTCATTTTGAGCATAAAATTGTAAAATTTCTCAGGTTAAACATTTGTTATGTTACCTATGTTCTATTGTGAATAAAATATTGGCTCATGTGATTTGAAATTCTTTTAGTTTTCATTTTATTCAAATTGAAAAAAAACGTCCTAGCATTTCCGGAATTCGGGTTGTATTTACATTTTTGGCTATATGTAGCTGCATTAACCTGAATTTAATGCTTTCTATTTTGTATTTAATAAATCCATTGATTTGAAATCCCTTAGGCTACTGTACATTTTTGACAATATATACATTAGTTATGTGGCGACTGCATCCATTTAAGATGTATAATAACTGTTTTTCCCAAAGACTTAAGTTATAGTAGCTGAAAAGTATTTAAAGTGAAACAGATGTATTGTTATAGATCAGGGCCCGTATTTATCAAGCTTCTCAAAGTGCCATTTTAGTCTTAAGTGCTGAGAATTCATGAAATTTACTCCTACTTTCAAACTTAAGTATAAAAGCAAGTTATCAAACTTCTTAAAGCTAAGAATCACTCTTACTCTCCCAGTTATTTAAGACAGCTGGAGAGGTCTCTCAAGTGGTTAGGAGTTGCCAGCAGGGGCTTGTGATGGCGCTGAAGAGACAGAAGTGCGCGAATCTTTCAGGAGAGGAATGTCTTTGAAATGTTTGGCGACGAGTTAATCAAACAAGTTACATTTCCTCAGTTATTCAAAATGAGCAAAGAACATTTACATTACCAAACAACATCATAACTGACTTCAGTCTAGCGCGAGTATTATATGCGATCTACACTGTATGATGAATAAATCTCTTACCCCTTATTTACACGGCACGCGTCTGCAGCGCATCCACAGCCACCGGAGCTGATCAGCCGCGCCGTGTCAAGCCGCTCTCCGCGCTGCATCACTAAAAATAGGCACCTAGTCTATTTTTGACAGATAATAATAATATTAATAATCGTCTCGCTGTCGTCAAAGGCATCAGAAACAGGCGATATCTTTGACTATCGTCGATACACTTTATTATCGTCTATCTGCACCCTAAATTAAGTTGTGATGATGCTTTGTTTCCTTGCCATAATGTATTCTCTTGAAAATTCTTTATTGTCAAATGTGTTGAATGTAAACTCTTATTAGGAATTTAACCATTCTATGAGAATTTATCTGAGAATATGCTTAATTAAGGAAATCTATTCAGTGATTGGTCCATGCATATGTCGTCATCCAAAATCCCGTTTGTGGCACAGCAAAGTGTCGTGAATCATCTCTAAGACTGACACTTAAGATTTAGTCCTACACTTCGCTTAAAGTACGACTGAGATGATTGATAACTAACTTTTAATCACAGCTTTGAGCCAAGAATTTTTTTTCACTTAAGTCAATTCTTAGCAGTGTTCTTGAGAGTAAATCTTAGAGGCTTGATAAATACGGGCCCAGGGCCCATATTTATCAAGCTTCTCAAAGTGCCATTTTAGTCTTAAGTGCTGAGAATTTATGAAATTTACTCCTACTTTCAAACTTAAGCATAAAAGCAAGTTATCAAATTTCTTAATGCTAAGAATCACTCTTACTCTTCCAGTTATTTAAGACAGCTGGAGAGGTCTCTCAAGTGGTTAGGAGTTGCCAGCAGGGGCTTGTGATGGCGCTGAAGAGACAGAGACGTGCGCAAATCTTTCAGGAGAGGAGGAATGTCTTTGAAATGTTTGGCGACGAGCAGTTAATCAAACAAGTTACATTTCCTCAGTTATTCAAATCGAGCAAAAAACATTTACATTACCAAAGAACATCATAACTGACTTCAGTCTAGCGCGAGCATTATGCGATCTACACCGTATGATGAATAAATCTCTTACCCCTTATTTACACTGTACATGTCTGCGGCGCGTTACAGCTCCACAGCCACCGGAGCTGATCAGCTGCGCCGTGGCAAGTTTCTGAAGCCGCTCTCCACGCTGCATCACTAAAGATAGGCACCTAGTCTATTTTTGACTGATAATAATAATAATAATAATCGTCTCGCTGTCGTCAAAGGCATCAGCAACAGGCGATATCTCTGACTATCGTTGATACACTATACCAGCGGTTTTCAACTCCAGTCCTCGCGCCCCCCCGCTCTGCACATTTTGCATGTCTCTGTTGTATAAACACACCTGATTCAGATCATCAGCTCATTAGAAGAAAGTTCCATGAATGAACTGTGTTCCGATTGACATGCTCCCTACACAGTGTTCATTGCTCCCTACTCCCTAAGCATGAGAAATCCGTTGACGTTTACTTCACTTCGGAACTTATTTATTCACGGATTTGCGCTACGCCAGCGTCATCACACACAGACGAAACTTACTAGTGAAGTGTGACAAAATATACCTCTGTAAATAAATCCAATTTAAATTCACGTCTCGCACACTTCAATGCCCTTTGGATGGAACATATACGCTCGCTTCGAACTGGAATGATGGCGGAATATCCTGTGAAGTCCACTTCTTAGGGCACTTACGGTCGAATAGAACAAAGGTCTGAAGTGAAGAGAGAAACATACAAAATGTGCAGAGCGGGGGGGCGCGAGGACTGGAGTTGAAAACCGCTGCACTATACTATCGTCTATCGGCACCCTAAATTAAGTTGTGATGATGCTTTGTTTCCTTGCCATAATGTATTCTCTTGAAAATTCTTTATTGTCAAATGTGTTGAATGTAAACTCTTATTAGGAATTTAACCATTCTATGAGAATTTATCTGAGAATATGCTTAATTAAGGAA
>JALXFT010001862.1:0-19999 GCA_023376895.1 Aspiorhynchus laticeps | reverse complement strand
ATCTATTCAGTGATTGGTCCATGCATATGTCGTCATCCAAAATCCCGTTTGTGGCACAGCAAAGTGTCGTGAATCATCTCTAAGACTGACACTTAAGATTTAGTCCTACACTTCGCTTAAAGTACGACTGAGATGATTGATAACTAACTTTTAATCACAGCTTTGAGCCAAGAATTTTTTTTCACTTAAGTCAATTCTTAGCAGTGTTCTTGAGAGTAAATCTTAGAGGCTTGATAAATACGGGCCCAGGGCCCATATTTATCAAGCTTCTCAAAGTGCCATTTTAGTCTTAAGTGCTGAGAATTTATGAAATTTACTCCTACTTTCAAACTTAAGCATAAAAGCAAGTTATCAAATTTCTTAATGCTAAGAATCACTCTTACTCTTCCAGTTATTTAAGACAGCTGGAGAGGTCTCTCAAGTGGTTAGGAGTTGCCAGCAGGGGCTTGTGATGGCGCTGAAGAGACAGAGACGTGCGCAAATCTTTCAGGAGAGGAATGTCTTTGAAATGTTTGGCGACGAGCAGTTAATCAAACAAGTTACATTTCCTCAGTTATTCAAATCGAGCAAAAAACATTTACATTACCAAAGAACATCATAACTGACTTCAGTCTAGCGCGAGCATTATGCGATCTACACCGTATGATGAATAAATCTCTTACCCCTTATTTACACTGTACATGTCTGCGGCGCGTTACAGCTCCACAGCCACCGGAGCTGATCAGCTGCGCCGTGGCAAGTTTCTGAAGCCGCTCTCCACGCTGCATCACTAAAGATAGGCACCTAGTCTATTTTTGACTGATAATAATAATAATAATAATAATCGTCTCGCTGTCGTCAAAGGCATCAGCAACAGGCGATATCTCTGACTATCGTTGATACACTATACCAGCGGTTTTCAACTCCAGTCCTCGCGCCCCCCCGCTCTGCACATTTTGCATGTCTCTGTTGTATAAACACACCTGATTCAGATCATCAGCTCATTAGAAGAAAGTTCCATGAATGAACTGTGTTCCGATTGACATGCTCCCTACACAGTGTTCATTGCTCCCTACTCCCTAAGCATGAGAAATCCGTTGACGTTTACTTCACTTCGGAACTTATTTATTCACGGATTTGCGCTACGCCAGCGTCATCACACACAGACGAAACTTACTAGTGAAGTGTGACAAAATATACCTCTGTAAATAAATCCAATTTAAATTCACGTCTCGCACACTTCAATGCCCTTTGGATGGAACATATACGCTCGCTTCGAACTGGAATGATGGCGGAATATCCTGTGAAGTCCACTTCTTAGGGCACTTACGGTCGAATAGAACAAAGGTCTGAAGTGAAGAGAGAAACATACAAAATGTGCAGAGCGGGGGGGCGCGAGGACGGGAGTTGAAAACCGCTGCACTATACTATCGTCTATCGGCACCCTAAATTAAGTTGTGATGATGCTTCGTTTCCTTGCCATAATGTGTTCTCTTGAAAAGTCTTTATTGTCAAATGTGTGTTGAATGTAAACTCCTATTAGGAATTTAACCATTCAATGTGAATTTATCTGAGAATATTCTTAATTAAGGAAATCTATTCAGTGATTGGTCCATGCATATGTCGTCATCCAAAATCCCGTTTGTGGCACAGCAAAGTGTTGTGAATCATCTCTAAGACTGACACTTAAGATTTAGTCCTACACTTTGCTTAAATTACGACTGAGATGATTGATAACTAACTTTTAATCGCAGCTTTGAGCCAAGATTTTTTTTTCACTTAAGTCAATTCTTAGCAGTGTTCTTGAGAGTAATTCTTAGAGGCTTGATAAATACGGGCCCTGATAAATTTAGATTGTACTGCATGTTAGCTTGCATATTGTGCCCAAGAGCATAATTTCAATGTGATACTTCTGAGGTGAGCTTCACATATTTACTCAGGCATCAAACACACTTTATTTGTGTTTGTTTAAGTGACATTTTACAGGTTTATTTCTTTATTGCTTTCATCGGACACAGTGCTACTTGTGTGTCGTTTCTGGCATCTTCCTAATGAAGTAAACATTGTTTACACTTTATTTTGATAGTCCACTTTAGACATTCTACTAACTATAAGTAACTTTGTGACTAAATGTCAACTAATTAAAATAATTCTCATTAATTTGCAACGACATGTCTACTAACACTCAGTAGGGTAGGTTTAGGGTTAGCAGAATAAGTTGGCATACTTGCAAAGTTTCTCATAGTCAGTATGTTGTATGTTGTGGACCCATCAAAATAAAGTGTTATAAGATATTAAGCAGATAGTCTACTAATACTCTAATGACTGCTAGTTGACATGTAGTTGCAAAGTTACTTACTGTTAGTAGAATGTCTAAAGTGGACTATCGAAATAAAGTGTTACCTAAACATTTAGTGAATCAGAAGCAGAATGTGAAGAAAACAGCTTGAGATCTCTGAGGAGAATTGATGGGAATCCATCTCAAGTTTTGAGCTTTTATTTCTACTCTTTCTGGCATATTTGGATCGATTTTGTTAGTTACTTTACATGGTAAAAATATACTGGAACAGATGCTGATAAATACGTCGAACAGCAGAAGAGAACAGCAGTTTGTAAGTGTTTTGCCTTGTTTTATCATTAGATTTCAGCTCAGTTGTCGTTGCTAGGAAACATTATTTTTGCATACTGTGTTTTACCTGGTAAACGCGTTCGCAAGTCGCGTTTGTTCTCGTGCTTATCGCGGGAGTTCCCAGTTTCGGTTTGCTAAGTAGAAAGGCGTGGTCAGCTGACTTAAGGGACTAGTAATTAGGCAAGTATAAAACTGTTTTGTACACCGCGGTAGCGGTCGCGGCAGCCCTCGTGTGAAGCCCTCCTCGTGTGAAGACCGACGAGTGTAAAGACGATCGACTCTACCTTGCACGACTCCACCGAGCAAGGACACCGACAAGGCACTTGAGTATTGCTTTCTCCCCTTTCTTAAATTTTTGTCTAACTTGTACTCCTCTAATTGTTTAATCAATTGTACTCACTATGTGCTTTCAAATCTGTACTATTACTACTAACACTCGGAGAGCACGCGCTGTACGTTGGAGGCAGGCCAATCCTAATAATCTACGAACGGTCCCTCTGTCCTCTACTACTTTACTCTCTGTTCCAATTGGTCTTTGGAACTGCCAGTCTGCTGTAAACAAAGCGGATTTTATTCCTTCTATTGCTACCCATTCCGGTCTCAACCTCATGGCCCTAACTGAGACTTGGATCAAACCTGAGGACACTGCCACTCCTGCAGCTCTCTCCACTAATTTCACTTTTTCCCACACCCCTCGCACCATTGGGAGGGGTGGAGGCACTGGTTTCCTTATTTCAAATGAATGGAAATTTGATCTTCTACCATCTCCTACAGGCAACAGTTCATTTGAATCTCGTGCAATTACTATTACTTACCCTGCTAAAATCCACGTTGTAGTTGTGTATCGTCCCCCAGGTCAACTGGGTGACTTCTTGGAGGAGTTGGACGTGTTACTGTCAAACTTTCCTGAAGATGGTACTCCTCTGGTACTGCTCGGTGACTTCAACATCCACCTAGAAAAACCCCAGGCGACTGACTTCAACACTCTTCTCACTTCATTTGACCTCAAACGAGTGTCTACTACGGCTACTCACAAATCAGGTAACCGACTGGACCTCATCTACACACGCTACTGCTCCACTGACAACACATTAGTAACTCCGCTGCACACCTCAGACCACTTCCTCATCACTTCTAACCTCACACTAACTCCTGACATAGCACACGCTCCTTCGCAGGTCACCTTTCGACGCAACCTACGCTCGCTCTCTCCCTCTCGCCTATCCTCAATGGTTTCATCCGCACTACCTTCACCCTCTCAGTTTTCAGCACTCGACACAAACAGTGCTACTGACGCTCTTTGCTTCACTCTAACATCTTGCTTAGACAACTTTTGCCCCCTTTCATCCAGATCAGCACGCGCTACCCCCTCTGCCCCCTGGTTGTCCGATGTTCTCCGTGAACATCGTGCTAAACTAAGGGCTGCAGAGAGGAAATGGCACAAATCCAAAAACTCTACCGACCTTAGTGTGTATCAGTCACACCTCTCTTCCTTCTCTGCAAATGTCTCCACTGCTAAAATGACATACTACCACAACAAAATTAACAACTGTTCCGACTCTCGCGCACTCTTCAAAACGTTCTCTTCTCTTCTCTGTCCACCTCCCCCTCCTCCTTCATCAACTCTTACAGCTGATGACTTTGCAACTTTCTTCACAAATAAAACAAAAACCATCAGTGACCAATTCCTCACACCGCAAACTAATAATAACTTCATAACGACAAATACACAATCTCTCACCTCCTTTTCTCCTCTCTCTGAGACGGAGGTTTCCAAACTCATCCTTTCCAATCATCCCACTACTTGTCCGCTAGATCCTATCCCCACTCACATCCTTCAAGCCATTTCTTCTTCGGTCGTACCTGCTCTTACTCACATTATCAACACCTCGCTTAACACTGGTACATTTCCCACAGCATTTAAGCAGGCTCGGGTAAGCCCACTGCTTAAAAAACCTGCTCTAAATCCAGCACATTTAGAAAACTACAGACCGGTATCCCTTCTTCCATTCATTGCAAAGTCACTTGAGCGAGTTGGTTCAACCAACTCTCTCTGTTTCTTGCACAGAACAACATTCTGGACAACAACCAATCTGGCTTCAGAAGTGGACACTCAACTGAGACTGCCCTACTCTCGGTTACAGAGGCCCTGAGACTGGCAAGAGCAGCTTCCAAATCCTCTGTACTCATCTTGCTGGATCTGTCTGCTGCCTTTGACACAGTTAACCACCAGATCCTCATTTCCATCCTCAGAAAGATGGGCATCTCAGGAACCGCCCTCCTGTGGTTCGAGTCTTACCTCTCAGATAGGTCCTTCAGGGTGTCTTGGAGGGGTGAGGTTTCAAAGTCACAACTTCTTGCTACTGGAGTTCCTCAAGGCTCAGTGCTTGGACCACTTCTCTTCTCCATCTACATGTCGTCATTAGGATCGGTTATTCAGAAGCATGGCTTTTCCTACCACTGCTATGCTGATGACACTCAACTCTACTTCTCATTCCAACCAGATGATCCGACGGTAACTGATCGCATTGCAGCCTGTCTGAGTGACATTTCTAGCTGGATGATGGACCATCACCTTCAGCTCAATCTTGCTAAGACAGAACTGCTCGTGTTCTCTGCCAACCCATCACTTCACCACAACTTCTCTATACAGCTGGGTTCATCAACCATAACTCCTTCCAGGACTGCCAGGAACCTTGGAGTTGTGATCGATGATCAGTTAAGCTTCACAGACCATATTGCTACAACGGCCCGGTCCTGCAGATTTGCCTTATACAACATTAGGAAGATTAGGCCCTTCCTGCAAGAGCAAGCTGCACAACTCCTTGTCCAAGCTCTTGTTCTCTCCAGACTGGACTATTGTAATGCTCTCTTGGCGGGCCTTCCCGCATGTACTATCAAGCCTCTGCAACTGATCCAGAATGCAGCAGCCAGAGTGGTCTTTAATGAGCCAAAAAAAGCTCACGTTACCCCTCTCTTCATCAGGTTACACTGGCTACCAATAGCCGCTCGCATCAAATTCAAGGTACTGATGTTTGCCTACAAGACCACAACTGCCACTGCACCAATATACCTAAACTCGCTGGTTCAAACTTATGTGCCCTCCAGAAGCTTGCGTTCTGCAAGTGAACGACGTCTTGTGGTGCCATCCCAAAGAGGTACCAAATCACTCTCACGGACCTTTTCCTGGACTGTGCCCAGCTGGTGGAATGACCTCCCGATCTCAATTCGAACAGCTGAGTCTTTAGCCATTTTCAAAAACCATCTAAAGACACATCTTTTTCGCCAGCACCTGACTAACTAATACTAACTTACCTATTCTATTTAAAAAAAAAAAAAAAAAAAAAAATCCTAGCTACGTGTACTGTGTGAGACTAACTGAGACTTGTCATGACACTTGTATACTGTTGCTCTCTCGATGGTCTGATTGCTTCTATTGTTCTCCTCATTTGTACGTCGCTTTGGATAAAAGCGTCTGTTAAATGATTAAATGTAAATGTAAACAAAAGAAAAAATCTGCTAATGCTTTAATGACATTAAAGTATTTTTTCAAGATATTTAAAAATGTTTGCTGCATTGTTAAACGCTCTTATAAAATTGCATTTTGAGAGGAAAAAAACAGGCTAAGTCGCATTTTATGATTACATTCAGAAATAATGTAGGCTAAAATGCCGGTAAAAGCAGAATGTTTACAAACATTATAAACACAGTTAAAGTTCCCTTTAGTGAACTTAAAGTGGTCACGCTGAATGCAACAGATTGTACAACGGAGCAGTGCTACTTATTATATGGTTATTTAACTGTAATTTGATAATGAATTTTGATAATGAACAGGCTGCAATATCGCAAAAATATGTTGTCTGTGTGTGCGTCAAGTGCCAGCGCGAT
Organism: Aspiorhynchus laticeps; assembly: GCA_023376895.1. Classification (NCBI taxonomy): domain Eukaryota; kingdom Metazoa; phylum Chordata; class Actinopteri; order Cypriniformes; family Cyprinidae; genus Aspiorhynchus; species Aspiorhynchus laticeps. Next base: position 13,503 of record JALXFT010001862.1, on the reverse strand, counting down.
AGCCATACTGTTATACAGATAGAAGAAAGACTTTCAAAACTGTCAAGCTTTTGCAAAGTAAAGAAAACTACTTTCTGCTGTCGTTTTCCTTTCTGTGAACTTTGGATCGTGTCACAATAAACCGAAACTCAGCTCTTTTTTTTCTTTTGTTTTGTTAATCTGTCAATGATTTAAATTAAATATATTTCGTGTATATATATATTCCTTTTTATGTAAGCCTATAGTTTTATTCTGTTTTCTCTGTTCACAGAGGTGCTGCAGGTGCTTGTGATCTGAATCCATCTTACACTGTCCTCGGATAAACTCTTAACTAACGCCGGTGCATTTGCCATTGCGACTTACCTATGACGAGTTCACAGCTGAGCGCGTGCGGGGGAATTTCATGCATTGGACGCGTCAGCGCCACATTTGCAATATAGGCCTTAGCCTACTACTTGAATTCTTGATTGGTTGACAGCAAATTTCAAATATTAAATGGAACGATAAAATAACGTTATTAACCGGTTAATGGCCATTTCAATTTTTGGATTCTGTTCGGAACTATAAAATTTTATTTCGGTTCTGGTTCTGTTCCTGTAAAAATTTTGTTTGTTTCTGGTTTTCGTTCCTTGAACCGGTTCAGAGCCCAGCATTCTTCACTGTGTAAAAAAAAAATAATAATAATATATACTGTATATATATTTCTTATTAAAAAGTTACAAAAGTGATTTAGTCAAGAATAGTATATTAGCAGCTTCTCCTATGACCTAAATGACTTCAAATATGTGAATTTTGGCATTTTAACCATTCAAGGCCAATAAAGCAACAAAAATGCTCACACGCGTTATAAGCATTGGATTTGTGTGTGCGGCCTGCATGCAATGCTAACAGCCTCACAGACGGCACGCACATATAGCGCTGTTGTTTGCATTTCAATGCCATTAAAATTACCACAGTGCTTAAAAATGTGTGCAAACGATACATTTTCTCGTCCATATAGCAGTTATGCACACAAGTCACAAGTGACTCGAACGCATAACTGCTATGAAGACTGTAGTCCAAAATCTCTACCGGTTGTCAGATTTCTACCGTTCAATCATGTCTTCCAGTATATCTGATATGCATTAATGTTCTAACTGCAATTCTGTAAAGTTTGGTGTTTACTGTTTATGGCTAAAAGATTGTAAACTATATTGAGAAAGGTCCAACATTCAGGTAACTTGGATGCAGAAACTTGAAAACCAGATATAATATAAATGTAAAGTAAAAAAACTGAAATAATTGTCTGATGTTGACACTCAATATGAAAGTTTCTCAAACCTTCCTTTACTGACATTTGTTTTAAACTAAAAATGAAACTATAAGATGAGTACAAACTGTTTATCTAAATGTGATGAAGTGCTTGAATCTTTCTAATATAAATGTTCTTCAGCATCATGAATGAAGAATAAACAGCAACCTGTTTGTTGTTCAGTATCTTCAGTGTGTTTGATTCTGCAGGGTTCTGGATCTCTCATCATCTCTCTGTCCTCTTTAATAAACTCAGTCTTTGATCAGATTTCAGCTCTTCCTGATGCTCTGATGCTTGTCTTCACTTCTGAACTGATGGGAATCTTCCAGCATTTATTGGTGAACAACAGTGGGAGGAGCTTCACTGATGATGGGAGGAGCTTCACTGTTGATCATGTGTTTGCTGTGGGAGGAGCTTCATTGATGAATTGCAATGTTGGAGGAGCTGATCTGTCAAAATCAAAAATATATCACTGAGTTACTGAGTTCATTTTTATATTAATGGATAACAGAAAATAAATATTGTAGTGGTAACTCTTCCAGATAAAACTAATGGTAAGAAAAACAGTTGAAAGCATAAAAATATAAATATATGTAGATATCTGTAAGCAACAAATCCCCTCAGTCTGTTGACACCAATGACATGAGCTTTAAGTGGCAATTTACAGGAGATCTGAGGACATCAGCATAATAAATGAGGTGAAAACAGGAACTATTGTCATGAAATTAAGAGTGTTTTCAGCAGCTGTTAATATTGATGAGCCTCAGACTATCAACACTCATTCAACAAGACATTCAGGATCATCAGCTTGTGTTTGTGCACATTCTGCATTCATGAATCAGTCTGAATGAACAATATAATGGCTTTAATGGGAAGACCAATTTTAAGTAAACAACTCACACACTTAAATATAACCACTTTATTACATCCCCCCAAAAAATAAAAAAATGTAAGTGTCATGAAACTATGATCTGTGGAGTTTTTAATGAGTAATCAGTTTGGTGAAATTTAAAGTGAATCTCTATGGGTCAGAGCTTTCATGACTGATGATCCGGAAAAAATAAAGTTACCAATTAAAAAGAATAGTTAAATAAACAAAAAATATTGTTTAAATAGTTACTGCCTTGATTCATTATTTTGGAATAATTGTAAAATGCTTAAAAATACTAACTTGATGAGATAAATGTTAGTATTAGTAATGTTTATTTAATCAAGAAAATGTGACTGAGACATGAATTTACATCATTTCAGAACACCACCGCACACAGTATATGTGATAAAAGTTTATAAAACTACTCGATGGAATGATAATACTGTTATTTCTCACAACATGACATGGTTAAAACATCCATAATACAAAAACACTAATGAAACTTAAGTAAATAGCTATCCTACAACACCACAGCATGTCCACATGAACCTAAATATAGGCTTGCGTTTGAAACCACTAACTCAATGAGTAGGTACTTCATTTCAATAAGTACTTAACGAGTGCTAAGAGTACTACTCTACAGCCTAATCTCGTTAAGTATGAATGTGATTTGTACATTATCTGCCATGCACTGTAAAAAACAATTTGTTGAGTCAGCTAAAAAAAACTGTTACCCCACTGCCTAAACATTTTTTGTTATCTTGACAATATATTTCTTGTTGAAACAACTTGGCATTAGAGTGGAATTAGTCAAGTTAATAAATATGCTCAAGTTGACTTGACTATTATTTCCTAGTTCAGTTAACCTACAGTAAATCATGTGTCAACTAGGATTTTTTTTTTACTTGAATTGATAAACGCAAGCAAATTTCTTACCCTACTGCCTTACATTTTTTTTTTTCTTTCATTTATTTAATGGAGACAATTCACATTTTAACTGAACAAGCAATTTGTTGCCAACACATCAACTGTCAATTGAAAAAAAATGGAAAAATACACACACATATACATATACATATATACAGTCAGGTCCATAAATATTGGGACATCGACACAATTCTAACATTTTTGGCTCTATACACCACCACTATGGATTTCAAATGAAACAAACAAGATGTGCTTTAACTGCAGACTGTCAGGTTTAATTTGAGGGTATTTACATCCAAATCAGGTGAACGGTGTAGGAATTACAACAGTTTGCATATGTGCCTCCCACTTGTTAAGGGACCAAAAGTAATGGGACAGAATAATAATCATAAATCAAACTTTCACTTTTTAATACTTGGTTGCAAATCCTTTGCAGTCAATTACAGCCTGAAGTCTGGAACGCATAGACATCACCAGACGCTGGGTTTCATCCCTGGTGATGCTCTGCCAGGCCTCTACTGCAACTGTCTTCAGTTCCTGCTTGTTCTTGGGGCATTTTCCCTTCAGTTTTGTCTTCAGCAAGTGAAATGCATGCTCAATCGGATTCAGGTCAGGTGATTGACTTGGCCATTGCATAACAGTCCACTTCTTTCCCTTCAAAAACTCTTTGGTTCCTTTTGCAGTATGCTTTGTGTCATTGTCCATCTGCACTGTGAAGCGCCGTCCAATGAGTTCTGAAGCATTTGGCTGAATATGAGCAGATAATATCGCCCGAAACACTTCAGAATTCATCCTGCTGCTTTTGTCAGTAGTCACATCATCAATAAATACAAGAGAACCAGTTCTACTGGCAGCCATACATGCCCACGCTACCACCACCATGCTTCACTGATGAGGTGGTATGCTTAGGATCATGAGCAGTTCCTTTCCTTCTCCATACTCTTCTCTTCCCATCACTCTGGTACAAGTTGATCTTGGTCTCATCTGTCCATAGGATGTTGTTCCAGAACTGTGAAGGCAAGGAACTGCTCATGATATTAAATATTAAATATCATTCTATTTTAAATATTAAAATAGAAAACATTTTAAACCGAGTATCTTTATTCTATTTTGGATCAAATAAATGCAGCAGTGGTGAGATGTCTGCTTGTTTGGCAGTCAAATGACTGATAAAGTGGTTTAAAACAACAGTTTAAGGCTGATTTAAAGCAAATAATAGTGAAGCTGCATTATTGAGGAAAAAAAATAAAATATATATACAAATACATAGTGAGGTACAGAATTTGTTTGATTTGGAGAAATCACATTGTGAAATTAGGTTGAAAAATAGCTTAGACTAATAATAAAAATGTATTTTATTTCTGTAGTCAAAGCTGTATTTTCTGCATCATTACTCCAGTCTTCAGTGTCACAAAATAATTCAGAAATCATTCTAATATGCTGATTTGCTGCTCAAACATTTCTGATTATTATCAATGCTGAATGATGTATGATATTGGTGAGCTAATTTTCAGTGACAGATATTTTTGACACAGCAGACCGATCACCAGTCGTGCCTTCTGTTTTCAGCAAGGTACTTTCTCCAGTGCTTACATTTCTCTTCTAAAGCAATCACTTTCATATCTCAATATACAGGTTCAGACAATTAAAGTTTGTGAACAAACTTTGAAGTTGGTTTGAGAAAGTCTGACCTATTAGAAGTAAAATGTCTGCAAAATATAGAGAAAAAAATGTCCTTTCTTTTTCTTTGCTGTGGGTGTGGGGGACTGGTTGAGCATGTCTTCTGTTTTGCATATTTGTTTGTGTACATGTTTTGAATGATTGTTTTATTTATGTTGTAATATTTTGTTTTTGTGTTTTTAGGACCCCTTGAAAATGAGATGTCACATCTGAAGGGGCTATCCTTTCAATAAATTCATTAAAACATCAGTTTGAATAAAGAATAAAGGAATATCTTTGTCGTAGTATCCTGTCAGTGGTTAAAGTTGCCAGTCATTGCATGTGGTGCACTTTATGTGTAACATTTTGATTTACCTTTTTTAGAATCTGAAAGATGATAAAGCTATTGTTTGGTAAGTGAGATCTCTGATTGTAGTCCCTAACCAAAGAGTTGATCGTGCTTAAGTCTGTTGACACCAATAAAATCAGCTTAATGTGGCAATTTACTGATCTGAAGACATCAGCATAACGAATGAGGTGAAAACAGGATCTATTTACATGAAATAAAGAATCTTTTCAGCTGCTCTGATAATAGTGATGATCCATAGACTATCAATACCAATGAAACAAGCCATTCAGGATCATCAGCAGATCATCTCACTTTAATCTGAGTGTTTGCTGTTAGAAACAGATTGTTTGAGCCAGAATATGTGCTGAAAGCCTGTTCTGACTCTGCCTGTTTTAGCATTTTTGCTCCCCCTACTCGTCATTTTGTATTATAAATTATTATATATTATATTTATTTATTCAGTTTCCGCATTCAGAAGAATAGTGTGTGCAGCACATAGAAGCGCATGTTTAGTTTGTTGTGTTATTACATCATATTAACAGCACTTAACGAGTCACTGCCGGTAAGTAAAGTTTGATTACTGTTGATCTGTACATGTAGATATAATCGCTTTCATTATACGTGATTGTGAAATACATAGTTCTGTTTATATTATAACATCTTTGAACAGCTTAAGATATTATTAAGCACTTATCTCTCAGTACATTTGTATTGTGTAGACATTTTGCATGATTATCTCATGTTGAATATAATTGGACTCAACATTTTTGTTTTATTTACAGTTTTACACATTTTACTCCGTAAACCATCTGCACAGAACAAATAGCACATAATCCTATCAATGTAAACCTGTCAGAAGTGACCCTGTAAAATGTAGCTTTAAACTGAATTGTACAGTTAAGCGATGTAGCGTGAGCTGTTTACTTCAGCAGACTCGACACAGAACGAAGGGAGATCACCGCGAGGCGAGAGCAGCGGTAGATCATCAAAAATATGCCAAGTACTGTAAAAAATGGCAAAGCATTTATAAGACAACACAACAAAAAAATAGTGTAGAAAACAATTACTGATGTAGACAGATGAGACAGTTACATTTAAAAAATAAATAAATAAATCAAATTGAAGCACTCAAAGCATACATAAACTCTCACAATGTTGTGTGTTTTCTGATCCTCCACCAAATAATCTATCTGTGTAACACACACACGAGGCTTCTGAGCATAAGATGGCTCTTCAGAATCAGTCTGAGCTTTATTCACCAGGTGTTCACAAACACACTTTGTTGTGGTTTTTCAGGAGCTCTTGGCGCATATGTGTATATACCTCTAAGAAAAAGACAATACCACCAAATTGATTAAATAAATGGAAAAATATTCCACATAGAGGAAATATTAACCAATTTAAATTGCTATTCAAAGTTGTAAAATCCACAAAAGTCCACTAGATAGTGTGCACACACGTTCTGTGCTCACAGCAAAGGCTTGCACGTAAGACACAGCAGAACATAGAAAGTGAAGTATACTTGTAGCAGCAGAGAGCATGTGAGGACAAACGTCTGAGATCTGTGAGGAGAACTGATGGGAATCCATCTCAAGTGTTGAGCTGCCAATTATTTCTACTCTTCTGACATCTTTACATCTCTCAAAAAACTAACATTTTAGTTATAATTACTTTATTGCAGTTAATGTACTTAGAAAATCAAACTATATTTAGGCTAGATTCATATGGAGATGCTGCTGTAGTTATTTAGCTGTAGTGGTTAATGAAGATGAGTTACATTACTGTTCATTTTTGTATTGTTTATGTCATATTGTGCTACTTATAACAGTATTATCTTTCAGTAGAACTCTTTTATAGGCTTTTATCATATATCCGACTCAAATTATGTGTTTCTAAGAGCAAACACTCAGAATAAAGTGAGATGATCTGCTGATGATCCTGAATGTCTTGTTGAATGAGTGTTGATCGTCTGAGGCTCATCAATATTAACAGCTGCTGAAAACACTCTTTATTTCATGTCAATAGATCCTGTTTTCACCTCATTTATTATGCTGATGTCTTCAGATCTCCTGTAAATTGCCACTTAAAGCTCATTTCATCTGTGTAAACAGACTGAAGGTATTTGTTGCTTTATGCTTCCCAATGATGCACAGATATAAATGCTTACATTTTTTAATTAATATATGAGTCAAAGACAAAAACGGGTTTATATAGCAAAAATAAATAAATAAAAACTTTTCAGGCATATTTAGAAGAAGAATCATTTGATGTTCAAACACTGTGTTTAAGGATCATAGTGCAGCCCAAAAATACTCATTAATCGTCCTTTTAAATCTCTATACTTTGATACTATCCTTCAAAACACTAGCTTTTACCCATTTGTCAGAAATAATTTTGTAATCATTTAAAATACCCTAATAAAATAAAGTATTATCTCTTATTTTTTATATACAGTATTTTATTTAGGACAGGTCAGAATAACTATAACTAACTAATATAACTAATGACTGAAGAATAACTATACATAAATTAGCACTTAATGGATTTTCTATGAATATATATCACTTTGGTCAATTTCATTTGCTGCAGACACTAAAATTTGACATCTGGTCTTTGTTCATTCATTCATCATCAGTGAAGCTCCTCCCACACTGGAATTCATCATCAGTGAAGCTCCTCCCACACTGGAACTCATCATCAGTGAAGCTCCTCCCACACTGGAACTCATCATCAGTGAAGCTCCTCCCACTGCAGTTCATCAATAAATGCTGGAAGATTCCCATCAGTTCAGAAGTGAAGACGAGCATCAGAGCATCAGGAAGAGCTGAAATCTGATCAAAGACTGAGTTTATTAAAGAGGACAGAGAGAAGATGAGAGATCCAGAACCCTGCAGAATCAAACACACTGAAGATACTGAACAACAAACAGGTTGGTGTTTATTCTTCATTCATGATGCTGAAGAACATTCATGTTAGAAAGATTCAAGCACTTCATCACATTTAGATAAAGAGTTAAATTATAAAATGGGTAGTTTTCAGGAGATATTCAGTATGTTGGATACAACATTGAGTTTTTTGTTATTCTTTTAAGCAATAAGCAACATATCAAGTAAATGGGCTTTCCAGACTGTCTGACAGGGTTGAAGGAATAACTTAAAGGGATAGTTCACCCAAAAATGAAAATTCTGTCATCATTTACACACCCTCAGATTGCTCCAAACCTGTATAAATTTCTTTGTTCTGCTGAACTCAAAGGAAGATATTTGGAAGCTAAACAGATATCGCCCCTCCATTGACTACCATAGTATTTCTTTTTCATACTATTTTTCCTACTATGGAAGTAAATGGGGGCGAGATCTGTTTGGTCTCTTTAACTTAATATTAGATGATTGATAGTACTCACTACAACAAAATTTAATTTGTGCTTAAAATGTTTTTTTCATTTCAGATCTGATGGGAGAGAGCGAGGAGAGTGAAGAACTGAGTGAAGTGGAGGAGAAACATCATGACAAACCTGGAGAAAAACCTTTGAGATGCTCAAAGACTAAAAATAAATTTTTTAAAGAAAAGAAAAGCCAATAAATCAATCACCTGCACTCAGTGTGGAAAGAGTTTCCCATGCAAATCAATTCTTGAGCGTCACATGAGAGTTCACACCGGAGAGACACCGTTCACTTGTGATCAGTGCGGAAATCAATTCAAAGGAAAAGGACAACTTAACAAACACATGAAAATCCACACTGGAGAAAATCCATTTACATGTGATCAGTGCGGGAAGAGTTTCTCAAACAAACATAGTCTTGAGTGTCACATGAGGATCCACACCGGAGAGAAGCCATTCGTGTGTGATCAGTGTGAAAAGAGTTTCACATACAAACATCATCTTAAAGTACACATGAGGATCCACACCGGAGAAAAGCCATTCAAGTGTGATCAGTGCGGCAAAACATTTTTTCGGTCATCAAACCTGAAGAAACACCTGACAGTTCATACGAAGGAGAAGCCACATTCCTGTTCTGAATGTGGGAAGAGTTTTTCACAGCTGTGGAGTTTACATGTTCATCAGAAAATTCACACTGGTGTGAGAGAATACTTGTGCTTTGAGTGTGACAAGACTTTTATTACAGCGAGCCATTTAAAACGGCACCAGAGGATTCACACTGGAGAGAAACCTTACAAGTGTTCACACTGTGACACGACATTCAGTCGATCAGGATCTCTGAAAAGACATGAGAAGATCCACAGCAGAGAGAAGCCGCACACATGTGATCAGTGTGGAAAGAGTTTCTCTTTTAAAAGTCACCTGAAGATACACATGAAGATCCACTCAGTGGAGGAACCAGCGATGTTCACAAGTCTTCATCAATGGTGTCAGAGTCAAGTCTCGAGTGATTTAATGACTTGCTAAAAAAATCTCATTAAAAATCCTCATGAATTGAACTCATCCTAATTATGAAGCTCTAGACAAAATATATGATCTTCTATGATATGCTTTGTAAGGTTAATGTACATCCAGCCTGTTACTTAGGTCTTAATCCATTACAATGTACAAAACAGTTGATCTGTAATGCAATTCTAGGAGAAGAGATCTACCTGATCTACCATGACACATAAGGAAATGTGACAGATATTACAAAACCATACAAATAAAGTCTTTCTTTATGACACAAGTCAGGGGTATTCAATTAAAGTTCCCGGAGGTCCGGTCTCTTCCCAGCGGAGGTCTGGACTAAAATAAATTATTTATGGGCCATTCTTCAGAATTGGTCCAAAGCCAGAGTTGGAAACATCTTAAGATAGAAGCTAGAGGACGTTTGGGCATTTGTCCTGACACATGCTATTGGAGAGTTATATAATATTTTTAACCAGTTTATGAAAGAGTTTCCAAACCCAAATTTGTGTAAAGTTGCAAATAGAAAATTCCAGTTAACCCTATCAAAAGCTTTTTCTGCATCAAAAGACAATATTGTAATTTGAAGGTTTCTATTGCATGAATAGTCTATCAAGTTAAGTAACCTACGTGTATTTGTTGAGGAGTACCTCCCTTTTATGAAACCAGTTTGGTCGGAATGAATTATGAGAGGGGTTATCTTCTCTATTCTTTTTGAGATAGCTTTGCAGATTATTTTAGTGTCCACATTAATAAGGGATATTGGATGATAGCTGGTAGGCAATACAGGGTCTTTGCCTGGTTTTAGCAAGAGACTAATGTTGGCAGAATTCATATTTGGTGGAAGTCTTCCATTTTTTTTGGTGTCCTGCAACATTCTGTAGAATGTTGGTGCCAGAATAGCCCAGAATTCTTTATAGAATTCTGCTGGAAAGCCATCTGGGCCTGGAGCCTTTTTATTGGGCATACTGTTCAAGGCTTCCTGAAGTTCATCTGATGTCAGTGGAGAATCCAATGCCATCGCTTGATTGTCTGATAATTTCGGAAGAGTTATATTGTCAAGAAATTGGTCAATTTCGTCTTTAGGTGGGTTTATCTGTGGAGAATATAAAGATTTGTAAAAGTCCCTGAAAGTGTTGTTTATTCTTTCAGGGTCATATACTGTATCCCCAGTTAAATCTTTAACAGCACATATAGTTGTTTTTTCTTTATTTATTTTTAACTGATTCGCTAGGAATTGACCTGATTTGTTACCATATTCAAATTCTTGCCAGCGAAGTCTTTGTGCTAAGAATTTAGTTTTTTTATTAATAATTTCATTTAATTCTAGTTTTGCTTTACATATTCTTTTCAGCATTTCCTGTTCCTGGGAGGATACGTAGGCTTCTTCTAAAGTTTTTATGGTTTCTTCTAATTCCTGAATACATTTATTTTCTCTTTTCTTTTTATGCGATGAGAATGAGATTATTCTACCTCTCATCACAGCTTTGCCTGCTTCCCAGAGAACAGATGCTGATGTTCCAGGCAGGTCATTATAGTCTAAATATAAAGCCCACTCTTCTTTAAAATATTTAATAAAATCGTCGTCTTTAAGCAATGATGTATTGAATCTCCAGTTATTACTTGGCGGAGAGGCCTTCTTATTTACTAGAGTTAAAGAAACAGCAGCATGATCGCTGACAGCTATAGGGTTTATCTCTGTGTCTGAAATGTCACTCAGCAGTGAGCTGCTGACTAAGAAATAATCCAGACGAGAGTAAGAGTGATGGACATGTGAGAAGAAAGTATATTCCCTACGGTTGGGGTGAAAAGAACGCCATGCATCGCAAAGTCCATAGTCGCTCATGTACTGTTTAACTATATTTGTGGATTCCCAATTGCGCTGAGTTCCAGCTGTACTTAGCCTGTCCATTTCTTTATTTAGTCCAAAGTTGAGGTCTCCCCCAATAACAAGTGCACAATCTAGGTGTTCAGAAAGTGCGGTAAAAAAATCGTGAAAGAAAGAAGGGTCATTAACATTTGGACCATATATACTAACAATACATAACTTTTTGTCAAATATAGATAATTTAATGATTAGAAATCTACCTTCTGGATCTATAACTGTGTTGAGTACTGTGAAATTAACATTTTTATGTATTAAAATTGCTACCCCCCTTTGCCTAGAGTTATAGCAGGCTGAGAACACATTAGGAAACTCAGTTGTTTTAAATTGATCTGTAGCTGTGGCAGGTCTATGAGTCTCTTGTAATAAAACAACGTCTGCCTGTAGTTTTTTAAGCTGGCTAAATATTTTTAACTTCTTTTCTCTGGAGCCAGCTCCATTCACATTCCATGTGACAAACCTCAGTGCGCCCATAGATGTGTGTGTGTAGCTAATGCTGCTCGCTGCGTGTGATGCTCAAATGAATAAGATATGAGCGTGCGTGTACGCGCTTGCATGCGAGTATGTCCTTCATGTCTGTGTGCGCTGTAAGGTCGGAGTGGTTGCGTTAACGCTGAGTGTATATGTACATGGTCGTGCCTTGCAGATGTGTGATATAGGGTGTTGTGTGTGAATGTGTAGTAAAGCAGGTGATCGGTGCAGTGAAAGGAGTTGGAAGTAAGAAAGACATACAAAGAAGCAAGCAGAGAGGGATGAAAGTAAAAACTTGACAGAAACGAAAACATTGCAACAACATTTAAACGCTGCGGAGACTGACGGTATCGTGTTTGTTATGATATCGTATTAAATTAGCGAAATTACATAAATATTAGTGGTGCAACGGATCACAAAACTCACGGTTCGGATCACGGTTCGGATTTTGAGTCACGGATCGGATCATTTTTCGGATCAGCAAAAAAAAAAAAGTTGCTTTACTACTAAAGTCAGTAATAAACCAAGAACAATTACACAAATTAATTAGATTTTCAACCAATAGATAGATTTCCAGCCTACAACATAAAATTATAATTAAAGACAGTAACAGTAGTATTCAGGTGCAGAAATGTAAAAATTAAGTGTAAAACACAATAATGCTTACTGCATAAGTTAAATACAGATGATTAGCAGACAGAAGCAGGTGTTATAGGCTGCTGTCTCTTTAAGACTAAATGCACGGACCAAATACTGACACACATCCGGTTTCTTTCTCGGCTGTATACGTTAACTCAGGGGCGGAGCCAGACATTATAAACATTCGGGGCTTATCCCAAATGTTGTTGCCCCCCCCCACCCCAAATTCTTCAAAATATATTAAATTCTAAATTTAATATATAAAATTAAATTCCTAATAGGAGTTTAAATTCCTAATAGGAGTTTACATTCAATTCAACACACATTTGACAATAAAGACTTTTCAAGAGAACACATTATGGCAAGGAAACGAAGCATCATCACAACTTAATTTAGGGTGCCGATAGACGATAGTATAGTGTATCGACTGTTGCTGATGCCTTTGACGACAGCGAGACGATTATTATTATTATTATCCGTCAAAAATAGACTTTAATCTTTAGTGATGCAGCGCGGAGAGCGGCTTCAGAAACTTGCCACGGCGCGGCTGATCAGCTCCGGTGGCCGTGGAGCTGTAACGTGCCGCAGACGCATGCAGTGTAAATAAGGGGTAAGAGATTTATTCATCATACAGTGTAGATCGCATAATACTCGCGCTAGACTGAAGTCAGTTATGATGTTGTTTGGTAATGTAAATGTTCTTTGCTCATTTTGAATAACTGAGGAAATGTAACTTGTTTGATTAACTGCTCGTCGTCAAACATTTTAAAGACATTCCTCCTCTCCTGAAAGATTTGCGCACATCTCTGTCTCCTCAGCGCCATCACAAGCCCCTGCTGGCAACTCCTAACCACTTGAGAGACCTCTCCAGCTGTCTTAAATAACTGGGAGAGTAAGAGTGATTTTTAGCTTTAAGAAATTTGATAACTTGCTTTTATACTTAAGTTTGAAAGTAGGAGTAAATTTCATGAATTCAAAGCATTTAAGACTAAAATGGCACTTTGAGAAGCTTGATAAATACGGGCCCAGGGCCCGTATTTAT
>JALXFT010004074.1:0-46446 GCA_023376895.1 Aspiorhynchus laticeps | reverse complement strand
CAAGCCTCTAAGAATTACTCACAAGAACACTGCTAAGTATTGACTTAAGTGAAATAAAATTCTTGGATCAAAGCTGCGATTAAAAGTTGGTTATCAATCATCTCAGTCGTACTTTAAGCGAAGTGTAGGACTAAATCTTAAGTGTCAGTCTTAGAGATGATTCACGACACTTTGCTGTGCCACAAACGGGATTTTGGATGACAACATACGCATGGACCAATCATTGAATAGATTTCATAAATTAAGCATATTCTCAGATAAATTCTCATAGAATGGTTAAATTACTAAAAGGAGTTTACATTCAACACATATTTGACAATAAAGACTTTTAAGAGAACACATTATGGCAAGGAAACGAAGCATCATCACAACTTAATTTAGGGTGACCATAGACGATAGTATAGTGTATCGATGATAGTCAAAGATATCGCCTGTTGCTGATGCCTTTGATGACAGCGAGACGATTATTATTATTATTATCCATCAAAAATAGACTAGGTGCCTATCTTTAGTGATGCACTTCAGAAACTTGCCATGGCACGGCTGATCAGCTCTGGTGGCCGTGGAGCTGTAATGCGCCGCAGACGCGTGCAGTGTAAATAAGGGGTAAGAGATTTATTCATCATACAGTGTAGATCGCATAATACTCGTGCTAGACTGAAGTCAGTTATGATGTTGTTTGGTAATGTAAATGTTCTTTGCTCGTTTTTAATAACTGAGGAAATGTAACTTGTTTGATTAAGTGCTCGTTGCCAAACATTTCAAGCTAAGAATCACTCTTACTCTCCCAGTTATTTAAGACAGCTGGAGAGGTCTCTCAAGTGGTTAGGAGTTGCCAGCAGGGGCTTGTGATGGCACTGAGGAGACAGAGACGTGCGCGAATCTTTCAGGAGAGGAGGAATGTCTTTGAAATGTTTGGCGACGAGCAGTTAATCAAACAAGTTACATTTCCTCAGTTATTCAAAACGAGCAAAGAACATTTACATTACCAAACAACATCATAACTGACTTCAGTCTAGCGCGAGTATTATGCGATCTACACTGTATGATGAATACATCTCTTACCCCTTATTTACACGGCACGCGTCTGCTGCGCGTTACAGCTCCACAGCCACCGGAGCTGATCAGCCGCGCCGTGGCAAGTTTCTGAAGCCGCTCTCCGCGCTGCATCACTAAAGATTAAAGTCTATTTTTGACAGATAATAATAATAATAATAATAATAATAATCGTCTCACTGTCATCACAGGCATCAGAAACAGGCGATATCTTTGACTATCGTCGATACACTATACTATCATCTATCGGCACCCTAAATTAAGTTGTGATGACGCTTTGTTTCCTTGCCATAATGTGTTCTCTTGAAAAGTCTTTATTGTCAAATGTGTGTTGAATGTAAACTCTTATTAGGAATTTAACCATTCTATGAGAATTTATCTGAGAATATGCTTAATTAAGGAAATCTATTCAGTGATTGGTCCATGCATATGTCGTCATCCAAAATCCCGTTTGTGGCACAGCAAAGTGTCGTGAATCATCTCTAAGACTGACACTTAAGATTTAGTCATACACTTCGCTTAAAGTACGACTGAGACGATTGATAACTAACTTTTAATCACAGCTTTGAGACAAGAATTTTTTTCCACTTAAGTCAATTCTTAGCAGTGTTCTTGAGAGTAATTCTTAGAGGCTTTATAAATACGGGCCCTGATCTTTACTTCTGAGTTTATTATGGCTTGCGGCATTTTGCACAATATTTGCAAAGCTCGAAATATACCACTTCTTGATGATCATGGTGATGATAATGATGATGATGATGATGACGATAACGACGATGACAGTGATGATGATGGTAATGACAACAGTACCATCAACCCCACATTACAAAGTGGTTAAAGCAGAGAATCAATAAGGGACTGCTTTACAAACTTACATTTTGGGTAAGAAAAACTTGTAGACAAAAAGCAATAATTAACAAATTTGTGTTCACACACTTTCATTTCCTCAAACATAAGTACAATCATTGAGCATTCTTTAATCTCTTCAGTTTTAGTGTGTAATATTCATTTTGAACTTCCAACAACTTGATTTGTAATTTTATTTTTATTTTTTTAAGAGACTCCATGTTATCTTCAGGGGCTACACTCTGTGCAAACCCTGTGTCCTCTTCTGGAGGACACAGGAAGATGTGGTGCAATGTGGCATGTCAGATGGCCCGGCTCCAGCATCATCAGCACTACATTCACATGCAGAAAACATTAAAGAGCAAACATGTTTATTCAATCCGATGTGGTGTTTTTTTGGTGTTTTTTTCAGTGTCCATAGATTAAAGTAACTAATGTCAATTTAATAAAGAGATTATTAATTCACATTAATTTTCTTACCATCTTTGTAACTCCTTTAATTTGAGCAGTGCAGGGTCCGGGGCATTTGCAATGCCACAAATGGAAGGGTTGGCCGTTCCCAGTATCTCCTCTACCATTTCAGCAATCTCAGACAGAGGATTACATGGAGGGCCTCCACCTGTTTGACAAGAACTCAGCTACTGACTACACAGAAACAATCATTTCATATTTAAAAAAAGAGTTTAGTAAGATTAAAATCAATTGTACCTGTGGCACGGATGCTTTGCTTGTAAGCCTCAATCTCTTTGCGAGATGTTGCCAATACATTGTACCACCTTTTCTCACAGTCTTCAGCAGACCGGCTTGTCCGAGGAAATGCTGCATTTAGAGTGCTTTTTTTTTTCTTTACTTGTTACAGTTGGACTGAATTTTCCTCGTATGATGTCCTTCCATTTAAGGACTGATTGCACTAGAAAAATACTTTCTTCCTTGGACCAGTTTGGTTTTCTTTTTGATTCCATTTTTAAGAGTTTGGAATATTGGTCTTTCTTTTATATAAAGCTGAGAGTGCAATTTGGGTGACGTGATTAGTCAGCTTAATTACATAATTAGAATTAATTTGTGAATTTAATTAACCTGTAAACCTATTAATAAAATCGTGCAAGATAGTTGTGTAAAATAAGTGTAGTTATTTGCTTTTGCACATAATGCAAAGCTACCTTTTAAAATAAATTGAAATAACAGAACAATTGTATTGTCTTGATTTATAAATGATGTCATGTTGCTGTGACTTCACCCTTGTAGACTCCCTATTGGCTAATTCAGAGACTAAGGGCAGCCATTTTGTGTTGAAATCATTGTAGTCCTTAATTCACAACACTTAAGTCAGCTCTTAAGAATCAGTCTTAGACTTTACTGAAAGTTGCTTTTAGCCTCTTCATAAAACTCTCCTACTCTTAGATAACTCTTACTTGTAACTAAGAATTTTTTGACACTTAAGTCAAAGCTTAAGACTATTTTTAAGAGCATTTCTGAGAAGTTTTATACATACGGCCCCAGTTCTCCCTTTGCATTGAACTTTGAGCGTCGTAAATTTAAAGATGTTGTTTATGCTCAAACAGCAACATTACACACTAACTAAAGTTAAATTTTTAAATGTTACATAAGATTGGTTATGTAAGACCAGCTTAACACTTGTGTTTAACACATGAAAAGTTTTATTGAAAGTGTTTAAATTGTAAGTATTTGATGAACTGAACTGAACTTTTACAACATTTACATTTTTTATTGTTCAAAGTGAACTCTTTCATATTTTTTGATTTTGTAGGTGTATTAACGGAGACATTTATCTAACTTATTTATTTATCTAACATTTATTTAACTAAAAACTGAAGTTGCCTTTGGCAGTTAATCATTTTTATTATCACAGGTCAGTTACAATTGATAATCATAGATATTAAATTAAAAATATTAATTATATTATATAAAAATTAATTATACTGTTCAGGTGAGATGCCTCAAAAAAAAAAAAAAACTTCTAAGAATGTGTATAAACTACATGGGGCCAGCCCAGTACCCCGTGATAAACCCATACTGGGCCCTGGTGTATCCCACATGGGCTTCATAAAGTGGAGCCAATACGTTTGTTATGCATGTTGCCCAGTTGGTCCCCACTGAGGTTCTATGTGAGATTTGTATGGGCCATTTCATATAGGGCCCACATGGAACCCATGGACAAACCCATTTAGGGCCCACATTGCCCCGACCTTGGATTGTTAACTGTGATGACATCATTTGAGGGTGTTGCACAATATGAAATCATACTACTGTTGGATTATTCATCAAAAGATTTAATGTCCTCTCTATTTGACCTATTTAAGGACTTCAGTAGGTCTGTATTCTTCTCAGAGTACAAATAATTTAGTGTGTAATGTTGTCATTCCTCCACCAAGCTCTCCCCACCAGTCATGTTCTCTATTATCATTCACCCAGGAAAATCTAATTTTTTAGCCCGAGACACACTGCATGGCGATTTCTGTGATCATGGCTCCTAATCGGTGCTCCTGTGTCGTACAGCGAGGGAGGTTCAAAGATGGCTGTTGTCATGGTCTTGGGACCAAAGATAGCCTGCAATACAGCATGATCATCACACAGTGTGTTTGCTGCTACAATCCACGTTTACTGACCAGTCAATAAAAATGCGACATGAAATCAACACGACATGGTGCTAAAACCTAAAACTGCTTACCTCAAGCTCTTATTCCTTCCTTTTTCGCCGCTTTCACTTTTTTCAGCAAACATAAAAACTACAACTGCTAAAGCGTGATTTATTATGCTCTATTTGTTTGCCACTAGCTCATACTGATGACGTTTTATTCTTCTATAGTAACTACGAGTCAATAGGTGTCATCACTGTACAGTCTACACATGTCGTAGCCAAGTTTACTAGATCCATGTCGCACAGTGTGACATGCAATGATAGGATTGCTAAAATCGTGCAGTGTGTCTCGGGCTTAACATGATCACTCAGTGTTTATATGAGTACATACTCAGAGCATAAAATGAAAACACTGAAGCAGTGTTGAAGTTAATGAGATAATTAATAGATTAAGTGATGTCTGAGCATTAGCAATGAACACCTGTTTATAATTAGCAGAATCACTGAAAGAAACAAGCAACAAAAAACATAAAAAAGAGCAGGGACGAGCAGAAACAAAATCTATTCTGATTCATTGACAAAGTTTCAATGATGATCCATAATCAACAGCAAACCCAGGATAGAGCGGCTGAGTGAATGTGGTCTGGACTGTGTGGATGAGATTCATTGTGTCAGAGATGCTGTAGAAGGACAGAGTTCCTGCACTGTGATCCACAAACACTCCTATTCTATGGCTGGACACTGCAGGAAGAACTGTCCATTCTCTATTATGTATAAATGAGCAAATCAAACTCCAGGACTGATCATTATATCCAAAAAAACACTCATTTACCCGTCCCTTCCTGCTGATGCTCTTATATGACACTGATATACACACTCCGCCACTCCACTCAATCTCCCAGTAACAGCGTCCACACACACTCTCTCTACACAACACCTGAAACACATTAAATCTCTCTGGATGATCAGGATATGACTGCTCTGTGACAGAGTTAATAATTACTCTGTTCCTCTCAGACAGGCAGAGGCGTTTATTTACTGTGTTTGGATCCAGAGTGAGCTGATGGGAATCTGATGGAGAGAAAACACATAAGAATTAGGAATTAAGTATCTGTTTGATCTTTTAATGTAGCTGAACTCTTCCTGTTTGATGTATCTGCAGTGTCTTGGACAATTTACCAGATATTCTGTGCAAATCACCATTTATATGATTGCTCAATTATAAAACTCTTCTATCATGTTTTCTATAAACAGGCAGAACATGAATACACTCAGTGTTTTTTTTGCTTGTTTTCTTAGTGACTTAAGCCTGGCTCACACTGTGCGATTTTGGTCACAATTTGGTCGTCTGAGACAAATTTTGAAAATCCTAAAAGATTTCTATAATCCTAGGCTAAAATCTGTAGACTTTGATCGCTGGTTTGACATGTTCACCGACAGCCGATTAATGGCTGTTGCGATCAAATTTCACCTCCGACGAAATTCTGGCAGTGTCAGAAGTTTTGGCGCACAGTCCTGTAGTGTGACTACCCCTACGATGAATGCCAAACTGTCTCTGTTTTTCAAGACAAGCTATGAGCAGAATTAATGCTAGAGAATTATTCTATCTGCCATAAACTCCGGCGCTCCCATCCTCCGCTCACGGAATTCATCTGATATGTTGCCTTTTCTGTGTAAAAAAAAGATTCTGTTTTCATGTGGGTGTGTAGAGCTGCATACACTATTCTTCTTAAATACGCTGGTATTGCCGCCGTTCATATACTTTTCATGATAGCCAACATTTCGGTCCCGCATGCAATGCAGCTCGCAGTCACTGGATGTGTCTGGGTTGATAATGTAAAACTCCAGACAAGTTTTCTTGCACGCACCCGTTTTTAACTCGTTTTGACTGTCGTACAGTCTGACATTAATGACAATTGAGATCCCACAGTGTGACATGATCATCATGTTCGTACAGTCTGACAAGTACAATCCTAAAGGACTTTTAAAAAAATCGCACAGTGAGCCCGGCTTTACACTGTATGACTTACATTGTATGAAGTCGTTCCTGGTCCTGGGTACAATGCAGGTGAACGTGACTGTGGAAATCAACAGAAATAAACATTGAATTATCATGTCAAGAAAACTGATCCTGCATTCATTCTAAAGCCTTCTATACACTGCACAATTTTAGCAATCCTATAAGATCATTGCAGATCACACTGTGCGACATGGATCTAATAAACTTGATTGTCTGCAATGAAATACAAGTCAAAGTAAATTTAGAAATCACTAATTTCTTTTTTTATTTGCGTTTTCCATACTGTCCCAACTTTTTCTGATTTGGGGTTGTAATATGATGTTTTTTTTGTTATGTTGTTAGTATAAGTAATAATAGCAATAATGATAATAATTGTTTTGTTTGTAACATTTTGCATAGACAAAAACTGTTTTTTTATGCAACTGTTAATTTTTAGATTTTGTGCTTTTTGGTGGAGACTTGTGGAGAGAAACTACCGTAAATACTCTGTTAATTAATACATTTCATATTTAGCCTAATAGATATTTAAAGGCTGTTTTTTAAAAATTAGATTTTTATGCTACACTGTGGCAAAAATATCAATTTTGGTAGCACTTATACAACAAACGTTAAATTGTATTGTTATAGTGTATATCGTGAAGGTGGTTACAGACTGATATTTTATATTTAATTTGGTTGATTATATAAGCAATTCATTAAATAATGACTGATTTTCATAGGCTATTTAATATTTTAGAAAACTTGCAATGCAGAAAATGTTTGCAATTATCAGTAATGAATCAAGTGAGCAAGTAAGGTGGCAAGTATGTTTTTTTAGTTATTTACCTGCGTTGTCTCGTGTTAGTGATTGACCTTTTTTGAAGTGGTCAAGTCAGGTGTCTTTATGTCTGTCTTTTATGCTAATTAGTCTGTCGGGTCTTGTGTGAGTTGTAATGCTGATGGGGTATATAAACGGTGAGAAATCAGAGTTTGACACACCTGCAAATTGGAAGGGTCATCATGGCATCTCAGGCGAAGAAAATTAAATTAGCGGAGACAGATAGTGTAATTGGATACATTCATAATGTTTCAACTGTGAAAACATCTGCATTGAAGAAAATTAAGTATTTCAATGCTGTGATTCAAATAAGTAGAGACGATTTCTGCGATGTTGCGGTGTTTAGTGTGGAGAAGCGAAACGTCTTTGTGCGAGCGCAGGACTGCAGGACTGCAGTTAAGCTGAGCTACATTTCTAAAGAGCCCAGTAACTATTTTATTGTAGGATATGTTGTCGGATTTTCTATTTATCAACAAGTTTTTGAAGATCTTTGCTGTTTTGTCTTATTTTGTTAGGTCGTTCTGGTGAAGATGTGGATATATTG
Organism: Aspiorhynchus laticeps; assembly: GCA_023376895.1. NCBI lineage: Eukaryota > Metazoa > Chordata > Actinopteri > Cypriniformes > Cyprinidae > Aspiorhynchus > Aspiorhynchus laticeps. The sequence continues at coordinate 38,564 of JALXFT010004074.1, read as the reverse complement.
TGTGGTAGACAGACTGATGTGACTGTGGTGACCGACGTGACGTTTGCGTGTCGGGAGTTTTTGTTTTTATATTGTTTAGAGGTGTCCTGAATAGGGTAATATGGTGTGTGTTTTATTTTTACTTAGTGTACTTTTTGTTAATATTTTTTTCAGATTGGTGAGTTGACTGGGCGCATTGTCCATTTGAAGGTCGGGACGAACAACGTGGAATTTCAAGGCAGACAGCTGGAGACACAGAGCGTCACTGTCGAGGATGCTGGCGGAAAAATTCAGCTCCAATTATGGGAGTCTCAAGTTGGTGTCGCATTGTTTGGAAAGACTTATAAATTCTGCAATTTAAGCACAAGGGAGTTCAATGGTGAGTTTTTTCTGACCACCACACGTCAGAAGACCATCGAAGAGGCTAGACCTTTGCCAGGCCTGGGAGCGATTGTTTCCTGTGACGTCAGAGACGATCCAATTATCTCGGTGTGCGCTGAGATTACTCGAGCGGAGGTGACCGTATCCCGTACCTGCGGCAATTGCAGATGTGCTCAGATGGATTTTCAGTCAAAGAAAAAATTTCATCGGTGCACGAAGTGCAACATGTTGCAGAAGACTGCAATGTTTACGGCCAGTGCTATCGCAAATGTTACTGTAGTTGGCGATTGTGGAGACCTCAGTGTCAGTATTAATAATTCTGTGCTGCACTTGTATTTGAGAAATTGTGACCTGATTCATCTGCTGCAAGATGCGCAAGACGTGGAAGAGCATCTCTTGGAATGTGGTAGTCTGAAGTTGGACATTCAGAACGACAAAGTGGTTGCTATGGTGAACATATCTAATGAAAGTCCGTCTGTGTCTGAAGAATGCCCTTCTGAATGTCCGGTGCCTGCAACACCTCAAGTGCAGTCCGTGGGTGCAGTAGCTGAAGCGGGACCATTGTCTGCAAGGGGTGAGTTGGAGTTCCTGTTTGCAGAAGCTGAAGTGGGGTCTGTGTGCGCGGCAGGTGCAGCAGCGGACGAAGCGGGACAGGAAAGTGAATTGGAGTTTTTGTGTGCAACAGTTGCAGCTGAGGTGGTCTGTGCTGAATCTGAGTCTAACTGAAGTTAAAGTTTATCGATGCTGAAGCAGTTCTTGTTGACGTAAGTTTTAGTGTTGGATTTATGGCGAAATGTTATATTATGTTTAAATGTAAGTTGCTTTTAAGTGTAAATTATGCTAACGTTCAGACGTAAAGTAATTTGTTTGTTAAATTTATTTATTTATTTTTGTAATTTTCTGTTTTTAAACTATGTTTTTGTTGCATATGTTTTTGTTGCATTTTTATATGCCTTTTGTTCTGATTGGTATGTTAATAAAGAGTTGTTTTTATAGATCGTTCTTGTGTGATTGACTTTTGAGGACATATTTATATATTTTTTTAAGGTTGTAGCCTATTATATTTTATTTTTTTTGTGAGTGAACATAGGATACTTTAATTTGTCTTATTTTGCCTAGTTCTTTATGATAATATTGTTTAGTTTTTATTTAAATTTTATGTGTAGGGGTAAGCGTTTCGGAAATTCTGTAGAAAAATTATAAACTGTTATAAAATCATAAAATTAAAAATGATAAAAATATAAATGTTATAAGATGTATCGTTAAAGTGCTAAAAATGTAAATGTGGATACCGAGTAAGTTGAAGTTGTAGGCTAGTTCGCATAATCGGTGTAACGTTCTAAATTAATCAATTTTTGATTATTTAAAAAGAAAGAAAGAATGTTTTGTATGTTCTGTAAGTTTTTAATAGATCATGTGTATTGGGTAGATGTTATAAGATTGGCTGTATGGTGGAAGGCCGTTTTAGGTGGATGTAGGAAAAAATAGCTAGTAACGCCGTGAATGTTTGTATATGTTTATTTTATTTCCTCGGAGTTTTGTTTGGTACACGGGTAAGGTAAGAAAAGGCCAAATTGCCTTGTACTAAAGTGGGAGTGTTCGTTTCCGAAATAGTATTTAGCTGAACAAGAAGATTTTTTTGTACTTAAAGAACTAGAAAAGAGATGAATTGTGTCAACATGTTGCCGTAATCGTGTGCTTCAAATAAGAGGACTGATCTCTCATAAATCACTGAAAATCTTCAAATTTTGTTGTGTAATATGTGTTTGTGCATGTTTTCACAAATCATTATGTCTTAAATAGTTTTAAATATATATATATATATATATATATATATATATATAAAATATATTTTCAGTGTAGGTGCATCTTTTTGTGCATTTTGTTGTGTTAGGTCAAAAAATGGAGTAATGTTTGGTTGTTTGACTTAGTTCAGTCCTCAAAGTGCAGAGTAGAGAGTGAGCTGTTAGTTATAACTAAAAATATATTAATTGTAGTGATTATTGTTGCACTTTATTTAGTTACGTTATTTTATTTCAAAATCTATGATAATATTTCAAATGAAAAGGGAGTAGTAAATAAAATAAATATAATTATTTCATTGTATACTTAAAAATAAAATGCTAATATTTAGTACTTGTTTTTATAGATCTATTGTATAAATGTTGAAATTTAAAATCAAAAGGGTTTTATTTTGGCGGGTTGCCGGAAGTAAGTATATGCGCTTCAGAGTTTAGCGCTGTTTGTACAGTTTTGCATCGAGTTTTGAAAACGGCACTGGATGGCCTATTTTTTCTTAAATTTGTATCGATGTAAAATTGTATTTGTGCATTAATAGTGGTGAACAACTGTGTCAGTATGTATTTAAATGTATAATATTTGCAAAACTTATATTTTAAGTGAATGTAACTTAATAATACGCCTATGTTTGACAATGACAGTAATATAATTTGTGTTGTATGAAAGTTTTTGGTCGTAATGATTTGTTTTGCTTAGTTGGATTATTAAAATTCTTGAGATGTGTTTAATCTGATGCATTTCATAAAATTGTTTTGTGTGAAGTTTATATATGTACAAAAATATTAATAAATATGTTATATAATTATATACGTTACATATGTAAAACAGTTTTTGCATAAAATGAAGAATAGCTGAATTCTGGAATATGTTGCATTTAATGTCTGAAGCTAGACAAGCGTATATGGTTTTATGGATATGTCTTTTGTAAAGTAACTGTGGTTATGTTTTCTACAGAACATTTTTCCACTTTTGTACAAAAGGTTATAAGCTTCTGTCAAACAAAAAAGGCATGTTTGTGGTGTCTGAAGGGTAATCATATGTTACAATGTCAATGACATTATTCAGTTTGTGTGTGTTTTTCATCTAAAGATATAAAGTAGATTTTGTAACATATTTTTATAATAGCTTATGAAGCTTACAGTGTTGATGTAAGCAGTACATACTTAAATAGTCTACCGATGTTTATTTATTGCTAGTGTTCTGTTTATAATGTTATTCTGATTTAACTAAACTGTATCTCTATCCACTAGAGGGCGCATGTGTTGTTGTAAGAGAGTACATGTTTCAGTTTTTGCCGGAAAAGAAGCCATTTTGTGTATTTGCTGGAAAAGGTAAACCACATGGTGTTTTTGCTCTCTCTAAAATCTTTATAATCATTGCTTTAATGTTTGTCATCCATGGTATTTGTAAGTTATTTATTGTGTATTTGTATGTTTTTTGGCTATATTTTTTTAAACAGATTTCTTTCAGTACTTCATGTGATTTAGTCAATTAGCATAATGAGTAGAAGATGAAATAAGTTGCTGTTTTTTATGGTACATTTAATGTTGTCGCTGTGATTAGTTTTAAAGCGTTCATAGTTAATGTAATCTTACTACTGAGGTGTTTGGAAGGTATGGGTACGGATAAATAGTGTATATATATATTTATAGACGGTTTCATCTTGCGCACGCGCCTGGACCAGAAGTTAAGTTTGGGCCACAAAAGCGCGCATGCGCAGTAACGTTTGTTTATGTTGTTGCCGTTGAAACCGTCTATAGTATATATTTATTGTAGTTATTCAAAAGATATACTGTTTATAGTGTATGATGAGTAGATTTTGTAGAGCACATTCATTATGGAAAATAGGAAAAATATGCAATGAAAGGGCACATACTGAAGTGAATTGGTTAAAGAATAATATTTAAAACAGTGTAAACATTTATTAAACAGATGTACATATTTGGATGTAGACACAGACATTTTAAATAAATTATGGATATGCCATATTAATTGAACTCTGTAAAGAAAGAAAACAAAAGGGCTATACTTTAGTTGATGGACAACTTGAAAATGTATGTTATAATTGTTTATGCTGCAAAAACCATGTAATGTAGTGTAAAGAGATTATGCTTTTGAGCATGTAATTGTTTGTATATTTTATAAACTTTTGTCCCCTGCTTTTGTGTTGCAGAAGATTTTGAAAAACTGATTTGAGGTAAGATGTTAGTTTTATATTTATTTGATTCATTTTTCTATATTGCAAATAGAGTTGTACGATTTGGGGGAAAACGTTGTGTCTGTGTGTTCCTGGAGAAGGAATAGAAACCATCACAGAAATTCTTATAATTTGAAATAAAGTATTAATTGTCACAAATCCTGGCCATGAACTTCTGTTCATTTACCACCAGAGGTCACTCACCCATCACGTTGACTTTCACACCACACAGACAGTTACAGATCACTCAAAGACTGCATTTCCCATCATCCACTGCACCAACACAGCTGTTCGCACTAATCACGCACACACCTGAGAACAATCTCACATCACCCTGATTGCACCACTGATCACACTATCACACTATATAGCCTGGGACTTCCTCTTGCTCTCTGCCGAGTATTGTTTAGCCTAGCTGCATACAAAGCGTTCCCAGTGTTTCCTAGTTAGTCTTCCTGTGTTCCTGGATTATTCTCTCTGCCTTGCCCTTTGGACTCTGTTTGTACCTCGCTTGGATTATTGCTCGTTTACCTAGATTATCTCTCTGCCTAGCCCTCGTTGGATACTGTTTGCTGATCGTCGACCCACGCTTGCTTTAGGAATACTCTTGTGTCTTGCCCGTGCCATACCTGTTTGCTGTCTACCGACCTTGCCTGTATTTGACATTATTTCTTTTAATAAAGCTTTGCAAATGGATCCGCTTGCCTCACGTCTCGTCAACCCCGTAACATTAATTAAGTATTATTAATTTGCTTTTTGTTTTGGCCATTATTGAAATAGAAATTATTGTTGTTGTATTGGTTGCCACCTGCCTTATTACATCCCACCAATAGAGTCCATGAAATACCAGTAGACACCATTATAGTTTAAATTAAAACCAATACAATTCACATTATAACCCTTAAATCCATTAAGTTTTTTATTGTGTTTTGGGAGTGGTTCAGTGTTTTTTTGGATTGTAATGGTATAACTACTCTTACATAATACACTTATTGACTGAATTTCATAGGAAAGATTTTATTTTATATATATATATATATATATATATATATATATATATATATATATATATATATAAAACTAGGCCTATTTCTTTATTCAATAATTAAAGTATCACTTATGTTACATAGTCTTATTTATTTATAATTTTCAGATTTATATTGATTTTTAAGTATTTTAGGTTTTAAGAACAAGTTGGGGATTTGTTGGGGACATAAAATATATAAGATAACGTTCATGTAGTAATAAAAACATGTAAGAATATATCTTTTATTCTGTAATACTGAAAGCAGAAGTGATAAGGTGCGGTTACAATAGCTGTCACTCTTGTAGAGTGCTCTTTTTGTCTCTGGATATATAACACAATCATTATGGAGTTGCAGTACTGCGTCTTTTTGGGCAATTACTGTCAGACTAAGAATTGCCCTCAATGATCTCATAAAGTTCCATTCAAAGAATTTTTTTTTTCAAACTGTAGGCACTGCAAAAAAAATCTAAATGAGTTCTGGAAGGGTTACCACTAATGTGCTTTTGTCATCATAAATAAAAAGACAGTGTATGTGTACCGTGTGAGTTTTTTTTTGTTTGTTTGTTTTATTTCCTTATGTCACTAGTTACCACACTCAAAGTATTATTTTTCAACACATCCCATATTTTTTTAAATATCGGCCTCTATCAAATGGTTGATATGTCACTTAATGGTAAAATTACCGGAATTCATACACATACTATGAAAATCAGAAAATATAAAAAAAAATAATCAAAATAAAATATTTTTGTATATTGAATCTTCTTTATTTATTGAAGTATGCCAAGAAATGCAAACAAAAAAAATTCAATTGCCTTTTTCTTGGTGGGGCAGCTAAATGGTTAAAAAATGATCACAATGAATTTATTGAACTGAAAAACACTGATTTACCTTTAACTGTTATGCCTAATACTTAAGAGACTTACATAGTTGCGTAAAGCTACATACAGAAATGTTTATAAAAAATATACCTGCTCGAGGGGCATCAGATATAATAACTGTCTCACTGTTATTCTTATTCAGGACTCAAATTGGCACCTGCTAGCTGCTACACTGTTTCTCCAGCCTGTGGGCTCCCTATCATTTCACTGTATTTTAAAGCAAAATGTTGTTGTATGGTCAAGGGTTACTTGGCTTGACATTTTTTTAAAAAGGGCTACTTAAGCTAAAAAAAAGTTTGAGAACCACCTAGATTATGTGATTAGTTCTTTCATTGTCTGGTGTTAGTCTAAATTAGTTGTACAATGTGGATACTTGTGATTCTCCTGTGTTACCTGCATTTTCCCTGTGGATTATATTTGTCACAAATCCCGTCTGTGGTCTTCCGTCCACTTGCCACCAGAGGTCGCCCTCCCATTATGCATTAACAATATTATAGTGTTTTACTTGGACTCCTAGTCATAGAGCAATTCCTTGCAACCACAGTATTTGACAATATAAGTGTAATCTTAGTTTTCTTATTCATGCTTGGGATTTATTTAATTACTTGGACATGTTCTTTCAGAAAGTATTAAAATGTATTGTTGAAAGCTCATTTTATATCATTTTAAAATAAAGTGTATGCTACAGATGGCTATTATTGTAATTGCAGAGGTGGGTAGAGTACTCAAAAACTGTACTCAAGTAAAAGTACTTCTAGAAATATTTACTCAAGTAAAAGTAATCGTCTGAATAGTTACTTGAGTAAGAGTAAAAAAGTATCGAATAAAAAAACTACTCAAGTAGTTAGTTACTAGTTACTTTGGATCATATACTGAATATAGTCTATTTTTATTTAGATATAAAGATTACATTTATGTGCGTGTATGTATGTATGTATGTATGTGTGTATGTGTATATATATATATATATATGCACACATACACACTGCCGTTCAAAAGAGTTTTTAAATTTGTTTATGTAATTTATTTCAGTGATGCAAATCAGAATTCATCAGCCTTTTACACCAGTCTTCAGTGTCACATAATCCTTCAGAAATCATTCCAGTATGTTAATTTATTATCAATGCTGCTCTTTTTAGCTTTCTATTCATCAAAGAATCCTGAACAAAATGTCACAGGTTCCAAAAAATATTAAGCAGCAAAACTGTTTCCAACACTGGTGATAAATCAATATATTAGAATGATTTCTGAAGGATCACATGACTCCGAAAACTGGAGTAACAGCTGATGAAAATTCTGATTTGCATCACTGAATTAAATTATATTTTAAAGTAAATTAATTATGTATTGTTCTATAACCTCTGACACTGAAACCTCTGAAAACTCCTCACATGACTGCTACCGACATCTGAACATAACGAAACAAATGCACATTGACGGATCTTCTGTTCTGCAAAATGTAAACGAATGTAGTCTATATTTTTGCAAGCGTAAATATTGTGAAAATATGAATATTAATTGTGTCTAGAACAGGTCGCGTGCTGCTGCACAGAGCTAACGCGGGTTTGGCGGGTGTTCATTTCATACTCTGTGACAGCTTATTTAATGTATAAATTATTGTATTTAATGTATAAGGTACATGTACAACAAACTGGTAATGTCATAGTGGTATCGTGGCCTATACCTGTGTAACAGTAGACAGCACATCTAATAAAAGATCTTCATATAGCTCTAGCAAACAAGCCTTTGCAGATTTGCTTTCAATTGACTGTAGATCCAAAGCCACGTCTTCATCACTCTTGATGTTATCTGAGTGAACCGCTTCAGACGACTCCGCACGTGCGGCAGGGAACTGAACGAATCATTCAAACTGATTCACGAACTGATTCACTGGTTTGCCAACTGGTTTGATCAAGCCTTTGAACAGAATCGACTCGAAAGAATGAATCATTCGCGAATGGGCATCGTTCATTGCCCAGAGAAAAGTAGACGGCACGTTTGGAATAAACTGAAGCATTTTTAACTTGTATTTCATTAAGATAAAGTAACGAGAGGAGCGTCGCCCACAGTAACGTAAAAGTACCGTTTTTTCTCTAAAAATATACTTGAGTAAGGGTAAAAGTACCCATCTTTAAATACAGGTGCATCTCAATAAATTAGAATGTCGTGGAAAAGTTCATTTATTTCAGTAATTCAACTCAAATTGTGAAACTCGTGTATTAAATAAATGCAATGCACACAGACTGAAGTAGTTTAAGCCTTTGGTTCTTTTAATTGTGATGATTTAGCCTCACATTTAACAAAAACCCTCAATCAAAAATCTCCACAAATTAGAATACTTCATAAGACCAATAAAAAAAAACATTTTTAGTGAATTGTTGGCCTTCTGGAAAGTATGTTCATTTACTGTATATGTACTCAATACTTGGTAGGGGCTCCTTTTGCTTTAATTACTGCCTCAATTCGGCGTGGCATGGAGGTGATCAGTTTGTGGCACTGCTGAGGTGGTATGGAAGCCCAGGTTTCTTTGACAGTGGTCTTCAGGTCATCTGCATTGTTGGGTCTGTGTCTCTCATCTTCCTCTTGACAATACCCCATAGATTTTCTATGGGGTTCAGGTCAGGCGAGTTTACTGGCCAATCAAGCACAGTAACACCATGGTCATTGAACCAGCTTTTGGTACCTTTGGTAGTGTGGGCAGGTGCCAAGTCCTGCTGGAAAATGAAATCAGCATCTCCATAAAGCTTGTCAGCAGAAGGAAGCATGAAGTGCTCTAAAATCTCCTGGTAGATGGCTGCGTTGACTGTGGACTCAGAAAACACAGTGGACCAACACCAGCAGATGACATGGCAGCCCAAATCATCACTGACTGTGGAAACTTCACACTGGACTTCAAGCAACATGGAATATGTGCATCTCCACTCTTCCTACAGACTCTGGGACCTTGATTTCCAAATGAAATGCAAAATTTACTTTCAACTGAAAAGAGGACTTTGGACCACTGAGTTATTTTTCTCCACAGCCCCGGTAAGATGCTTCTGACGTCGTCTCTGGTTCAGAAGTGGCTTGGTAGCCCTTTTCCTGAAGACGTCCGAGCGTGGTGACTCTTGATGCACTGACTCCAGCTTCAGTCCACTCCTTGTGAAGCTCTCACAAGTGTTTGAATCAGCTTTGCTTGACTGTATTCTCAAGCTTGTGGTCATCCCTGTTGCTTGTGCACCTTTTCCTACCCAAATTCTTTACTGAAAACACCTTTCAGTAATGACCCTCTGTGACTTACCCTCTTTGTGGAGGGTGTCAATGTTCGTCTTCTGGATCATTGCCAACTCAGCAGTCTTCTCCATTATTGTGATTTCAAAGAACAAGAGATACTCCGAATTTATACTGTAGGGATGGTCATTTATTGAAACTCAAATGTTAATATTCTAATATTTTGAGATACTGATTTTTGACTTTCATGAGCTGTAAGCTCTAATCATCAAAATTAAAACAAAAAAACTTTTGAAATGTTTTACTTTACATGCAATAAATCTAAAATATATGAAAGTTTCACTTTTTGAAATGTTACAAGAAAAAATGAACTTTTTCACGACATTCTAATTTATTGAGGTGCACCTGTATACTCTAAAAGTATTAGTTACCCAAAAAATTTACTCAAGTAAATGTAACTCGTTACTACCCACCTCTGGTCGTACCACACAGAACCAAATTAATTTCTAGTTTGCAGTTTCTAATAACTAAGTTACACAGATACATCTATCAGATAAAATAATAAACACAATATAACTTGATCTCAGCCAGTTGATCAACACTTATTATATCGCCATAATTTCTTAATGTTAAAGCATTGAGAGATAAAATAACTCAATCAATATTTGGCAGGATGTATGGACCCAGATTGCGCTGCTGTTTTGTCTCCACTCTTCCTGCCGTTTCTATTGCCTTTGTTGCTTTTATTGTGCATTGTGTTATCCTATCATTGTATCTAGTTGTTTTGGATAAGAATAAAACGTCAAGGTCTGACAATATCGTGTCTTTTTTCATTTAAATCTAGAATAATTTGCATTGGCCCATGGAAACCTCTACTTGACAAAAAGAAAAAAAAATCTTTACATTTTACATGCTTACATGCATTTTGAAGCACTAACAGACCACGAATAAACATACTCCTGTGTTAAGTGTGGCTACCATCCAGCAGTTGTTGTGATGGATCTTCACAAAAAGGCAGCATTTAATATGCCTGGTAGGTCATATCAAAATTATAGCTACTTAATAATATTAAAAATACATGTTCCTTGTTTCATTGAGAATTTTTATTTCAGTGAGTGACATTCCTGCTCCACCACCTGAGTATGATGGTCGAGTCAATATAAAAGACTTTTGGGCATCCGTGACTGCCAAAATAGTTTGCCAGGGCCTGTTGGACAGTAAGGAGTTATTTTGTTTATGTTAGAGTTAGACAAGTTGCATAATGCATAGCTACAATTACAATTATTTTACAATAATTGTATTACACTAAATTGAGCAAATGAAGGTACTAACCAAATGTGTATATATTTTGAAGGTGTCACTGTTTTACTTATTGACAAAGTACTTTTTTTTCAGGTGAAGCCACAGCCTCAAATGGGACACCAGCAGCGACAGCTTCAGATGGGACACCTGCATCCGTGGCTAGGCTGATGTGTGCGGAAAGGGAAATAAAAGACTTCAGGCTCTGGGAATGCACGAAGACTTTGGTAAATGCCCTTTTGACAGTATTCAATGGACCTGTTGATTGTCATAATTTCACAACACTTGTTCATGCTCCACAACATTACAATCAATTGGGGGGTTTGGGGGAGTTGTGGAGAGTGCTGATATGCATTTTTCATTTTCCAGCATGACTACTACAGGGAGTATGTGGTTTTTATCTTGACTTCACCTGTGTCCCGATCCCCCTGTTATTTACTTCACGATGAAAACAGACAGGCCGTTATCCTTTGATTTTTACCCACTACATGCATGTATACCAAGAATCTTAAATTATTGTTATTTGCTTGAATAGCCGGTTAATGAATTCCAGCCTTGTGGATTTTTGAATGTGTGTACTTTTACATGTGTACAGGTGTCACAAATTGGAGTGCTTTCTCCACATACAACAAGGCGGAGTACTACAAAATGTACAGACTGCAAACTTGTATGCAGTGTGGAGACATATTCAAAAATTGCATTCCAGGTATGCATTGTTAGTTGTTGCCATGGAGTGTTTTGCTTTCAATGATGAATTAAAACATTACATAAATAATGAACACTGCAATGCTTCTTTTCTTTGTTTTCTTTCTTTGCTAACCTGTAGGATATGTAGGTCGAGGAAGAAGGGGGGAACTCATTAAAATCATTAGTGAAGACACCCACCCAGACTTCTGCAGCGATAAAAAACAATGAAGCACAATTGTTAGTTTATCTAAAGTCATTTTTGCTTATTAGTATAGTTGAACTGGATCATCAAATGTCAGCAGCAAAGACATTGGTTAATAAAATGGGATTAGATACATGTGTGTTGTTTAAAGAGAGTACCATTCTTCACAATACCTTCTTGCAGAACCAATTTCAATTCTGCTGTGAAATCTTTCAAATACTCCCAGACTGAGCTTGGTTTACTGTTTCCACAAAATAAGCCAATTATGAATGGAGATCGTGTTTTGTCACAGTCAACTGTTGCAAGAATTGGCCAGAATTGTGTTCTGGAGCTTTTAAACAGGGGAATGCCATCAATGTTGAACTGCACTGCAAGAGTCGTTAATTTCTTAGGGATACTGGAGATGCGGCCTAATATGTTTCGCAAGCCATTTATCAGGCCAAAATGGTAATATTCACCATTGCAAATGTTTGCTACGGGTACCTGTGTCTGTGTCCCAAGAAGGGTCCTTGCATCCTTGGGCAAATCAGGAAATTCTGATCGATTGACAGTAGTGCTGTTAGAGCTAATACCCAGTCAGCAAACAAATTTGGCCCAGATTTAGCATACATCTGGCACAGCTGGCATTCATCCGGCACTGGCATACAGCATATGGGCCAAACATGGCCCGGGTTTGGCAGAGGTGGTAACGGGTTTAAGACGGCACACAAGACATGGGCCAGATGTCAAATGTAGTATTTGGCCCAGATGTCAAAAATAGATATGTGGGCCACATAAGTATGACCGATCTTGACCCACAGGTAAAATCCATTTAAAATATTTTTGAGTAAAATGCCAATGTTTTCCCGTACAGAAAGGTAATATATTCACATATATGTGAAACAATGTTAAATATATTTAAATATATTTTGAAAATGCATAACATAAAGCTCATATTGTGGGTTTAGATGTGAAATTATATTCATGCCTCATATGATATTATATGATATAAGATATTATATCTTATTTTATAGAATAGTATATCCTGTTGTTTATATATATATTTATATACAACTGACCTCAAACAATGTTTTGCATTCAAATTCTCATTCAATTTACAGTTTGATGTAGGCCTACTATCCACTTAAACAATACATGATGAAGTTTCAGGACATTTTATTTGACTTTTATGTACTATTTATGTAAATGCGTAACTTTGATGTGTTTTAGACCATGTTGGCCAATCAGAAGCCTGAAAAAGTTTCCAGTAGGCGGAGATAACAGCGCAGGCCCCGACGTCACAAGCCAAAAACTCCGGTTTCGCTGTCTACACGATAACGGAGTTTAAGAAAATCTTCACCCTGGCAGGAGTTTTAAAAAATGTTGGGTTTCAGTGACCTGGTGCAGAGTTTGCGTGAGGACGAACCGCCAAACCACATATAAAAAGCTGCGGTTTTGAAAATAACCGTTGGTGTGGACAGGGCCAATGGGCGCGTGCGTTGAGCATTCAAATCACATTTAAACTGGAGCGGAGGAGGTTACCATGGTAACGGCGTCAACTCACTCCGCTGACAAGTAGCGAGAGTCTGTCTCTCTGCTGTTTTCACGCCTTTCAGGTAAGTTTAGTCCCTAAAGTTACACAAATGATACATACAACCGTTCCTGACACTTTCTTACATGTAATTGACACTTTTGTGTTGAATCTTTACTTTACAGGAATGGTTTAATGTCTTCAAAAAGACTGTTAGCATCACAACCGTTATCTACAGAGGCTAACTATTAGAGGTAAGCTAACAGATTTGAGCTCTTATTAATGAATGTTTGAGCACATTTTATGTGTAGATGAGCGGTTTTGATAGTTTTTGTAAATGTTTTGCTGGCACTTTGTCAATAGATAAATGGTAGTCACTAAGCGAATTAATTTAACCTAAAAGTCTGCACTGTGGGGTCAATCGGTGACGTCACTTTCATGGGCTAAAATGAGACTATTTCAAAAACGTTTTTAACTTTCATTGCAAACAATTGTACTGTGATTTCAGGAGCGTCAGAAAAAAATAACTAAAACAGGGGAAGTTTGTAATGGGAGCTGCCGACAGATACAGGAAACACAGGTGATCTGAGAAATCTTATTAAATAACATTTTTCACAATATATTAACTATATCATCATGCATCTGTAAAACCTAAAAATATGAATTGTGGTATCTTAAGATTTTTTGTATGTTTTGTATATTATTATTATTTCTCTTTTCTGCATTTCACCTTTCAAGTCTCAGCCAAGTTAATTACCCATAACTGGCCCTGAATTGGGCCAGTTATGGCCCATGTGTGGCCCTTGTCTGGAATCCAGACCTGGTCCACACTAGGACCGTAAGTCATTGCGGTATGTGGGCCAAGCAAAAGCTGATTGTGTGGGCCGGAGCTGGGCCAGAGGAAAATTGCTATGTGGGATGGACATCAGCTGACGGTTCGACTCTTCTTTTACTCTCTGATAAGACATAAAAGTATGTAGATGTGAATTCGCCCTTTTTCGTTTCTGTAACATGAATGTAAAGTGCAATGTAATTAACATGTGCTTCGAGTTCACATCAGACAGAAAAGTGATCAAACTTGATGGAAATATGAAAATAATCAAATATACAGGTAAAATAATGTCACAGATATGATTTAAATGACAAATTTAAGTACAATAGTAGTTCAAAAGAAAAAGATGTAATTAGATTAATCAGAGCTCATTAGAAACCTACCTCTCCCATGCAGAGCCAATGCAGAAAGGGAAGAGGAGGTGCAAAGACAGGAAATTAGGTTCAACATTGCATTCACAAATTTAAAGGGGAAGGTGCACATACACAGACAGGCATATCAGGTAAACATTTGAATTTTTTTTTAAATACACATGAACATAATACTTTCTGTACCGGTTACACAAATACACAAAACGAGTGTGCCATGAAATACGAAATGTAATGTGTGCTGTAGATCGCGAGTGAAAGAAAAAGAAAAAGAAAAGCTTACAGCAGCTTGAGTCGTGACTGTCATGTTAGACTGATGGGAACAAACTTCCTCTGTAAGTGATTTTAAAACATAAGACAGCACCCAGATTTGAAGACTACAATAAGATTTCACTTCTACTGATAATGACATTTTGGTAAGCTATTATGAGATGGATAGACTAACTGTTATATAATTCAGATGGGCTACCTCTTATTTTTATGGTATGTCAAAATGTGTATATTTTTAAATGTGATTGTTGGTCCATTCTACCAGTATTTACTATACTTTCAAAACAAAAATTAAAATAGGAAAAATATGCAAAATGAAAATAATTTAAGATTTTTTTAAATTATTTTTTTCTCAGTAAAACACAAGACTTGGTTTTCAAAAAGCCTTTTTCCAAAAGGTACATCTGGAAAAAGGGGGGTCGTCTTATAATCAGGGTCATCTTATATTCAGGTCAATACGGTACTCACATCCCCATCCTGACATTTCCTACCACGGATGTCTTTTTTTTCATGAAACTGGGAACTTAATCATACAGGTGTAGGACAGATGTGTCTTTAGCTTGAAATTCCAAGTTAAAGTAATTTAGCTTGCTGGAAACATCTGCCAGGTGGGCCTTCAGTAGTTCTGCAAGTGCTCAGAGAGAAAATCAAACAGTCTTTGAAGGGTTTTTCCTCTTGAGAGCCAGCGTACATCGTTATGTAGCAGCAATTGCTGGTGCTCAGAGTCAACTCCGTCACACAATTATTTTTAAACAGCCTGGCATTCAGCGGTCGGGATTTGATGAAATTAATGATTTTAACTGCGTCATCAAGGATTTTGTGTAATTTGGAGTTTGTTCATTTTGAAAATAAAACCTCCCGTTGAATTATGCTTTGCATTGATTTCGGGTTGTATCTCTTTTCCGTGTGAAATGAATCCTCGTATCTGTCCCTTCACTGATGCTGCACCATCCATGTGTGAGCCAGTGTTAATTTCGTTAACGAAGATGACGACGAAAAATAATCGTCAACAAACCTTTTTTCTGTGACTAAGACGAGCTAAAACTGCAGACTTCAGTTCCAACCCTGCTGCAACACACCTGTCTGTAATTATCAAGTAGCCCTGAACAACTTGATTAGATGGTTCAGGTGTGTTTGATTGGGGTTGGAGCTGAAATCTTCAGGATGGTAGCTCTCCAGGAGCAGGGCTGGAGACCCCTGGTGTAGAGTATCTCATGTAAATACTGTCGGTTATGGCTTAAATGAGCGTATAACAGCTGAAAACTCAATGCGTGCCAGTATTACATGCATACCTTCCATCTTAAAGGGACAGCGTTCCTAAATAAATACCTATCTGTGTCATCAATGTTAAAAAAGATGTTAAATAAATGTATACTTGTTAAGTAAACCTACTGTATCTGAAAAATTTGTTTAATTTGTATTTCTACCAAAAAATAAAAATTAATTAGTTTTTCCAATTTCAATCCTTGATTCAAATTTCTCATATACTTAATTGATTTGGTCTAAAGAGAGAAGAACTGATGACTATTTTTTTTGAAGACTACATATAAAATAGCTACCAAAATAAATGTTGGTAACTGCAGTTTGACTAAAAGTTGACAAAAATGCAATGACTTTTCGTCGACTAAAACTAGACTAAAACTATGAAAAGGCCCTTTCGCACCGCAGGAACCTTTTCATAGTACCCGAACTAATTGTGGAACTACCCACTTTTTGGTGTGTTCGCACCGCGGGAACTAGGAACTGTTTTAGTTCCTGGAACTCCGTTTGGAGGAACTAAATTAGCTCCTACTTCAGAGTAGGGTCTAAAACAGTTCTCTAGGAAACTATCGTGACATAAGTGTACGCTGATTGGCTAAACGCGTATGAAAACACCCTCACCTGCCATGATTTAAAACGCTGTGTAAACACATACTGTGTAAACATTGTATCAACTTATATTTCGCAAGAATGGATGTAAATAAAGTTTACAAAAATGTAAATAAAATTTACAAAACAAAAGATGTGTGCTTAATCTTTCTATTTGTGCTGATCTTTCTACCTTGTTGCAGAACATAATGATGAGATAGCAGCTGTTAAAAAATTGCGACGTCTTTAATCCCAAAAAGGTATTTTTAACCAAAATAAAAGAGAAACGTAAGTTAGTATATATGTAATTTATGTAGTATATATGTAATTTATGTAGTATATATAGGCTTATGCAGTCATACAAAAGCATGGACAGACAAAAATAGTTACCATTTAAAATGATTTATTGAACAAAACACATACACTAACGTTACTGCTTTGGTTTCTTAGTCCTCCTTTCTGATCTTTCAATTGCTTGACGTATACGTCGACATTCCATGTCCATTATTGTGAAACCTGCGAGACACAACATAAACACAGCTCCGATCACAGCGTCCTCATCCATTGTTAACGTCGTTGTTCTTCTTTGTTTACGTTGTTGAATGCTGCGCACAAATGACGTCGCTGTCGACCGGCTTACATCACTTCCTAGTATCCACTGTCGGTGCGAATGCAACCCTTTAAATAGTACTGGGAAATAGTTCGCGCAAAATCGTCCCAGTACTTTAGTACTGTACTTTTAGTTCTGGAACTAAAGCGGTGCGAAAGGGGCTAAAGACGCAAATGACTAAAATGTGACTAAGAATTTGTCTTTCATCAGATTTACCAGATGTTTCTATTTGTGCTGGTCAATTATGAACAATAGGTAAAATTGAACTGCTAGCAAATATTTGAGTTGCTCCTCCCCTTTTAGTGACTCCTCCCCTTTGTGTGGCCCCTCCCCTAATCTCACTCCAAACTTTTGCTATAACTTGAGAGCCCTGTATTTCTTGCTTTAACAGTAGTATAACTAATAGTTTGCCTAATAAAATTGTAGTAATATTATACTTGTTACAATCTCAGTAATGCACATCACAACAACACATTTTAACCCAATAAAATAGTAAAATAGTATGTCTATCTTCTTTTGCAGGAATTCAATGGTTGAGATGACCATAGAGACGGCTTCTACATTTGCGAGATGGAAATAACATTCTTGTCCTTTTCTCTGATGAACTAAAAATAACAGGAATCATTATTTTCAGTTTGTTTGAGAAAATGAAAAGAATGTAATAATCAAATGCAATCTAATTGCGACACTGAAGGAGCTCTGTACATCGAGAAATAGCACAAGAAACTTGCCAGGTTTGTGCTGTGAACTTGAATTAAAATAAAATAAAAGAATATGACATGAAGAGGTTGTACTTGAGATAAAGAGGTAAAATAAGATAAACTGTATTGTCCCGAGGGAAATTTGTATTGGGCACATACAATACGATATCTACTGTTTTATACATTTACATTTAGTCATTTAGCAGACGCTTTTATCCAAAGCGACTTACAAATGAGGACAATGGAAGCAATGAAAACCAACAAAAGAGGAATGATATGCAAGTGCTATAACAAGTCTCAGTTAGCTTAACGCATTATACGTAGCAACGTTTTTTAGAATAGAGCAATCTAGTGT
Source organism: Aspiorhynchus laticeps (assembly GCA_023376895.1). Classification (NCBI taxonomy): domain Eukaryota; kingdom Metazoa; phylum Chordata; class Actinopteri; order Cypriniformes; family Cyprinidae; genus Aspiorhynchus; species Aspiorhynchus laticeps. The sequence continues at coordinate 20,407 of JALXFT010004074.1, read as the reverse complement.
TAGAGGCCTTTTTTGCTTTTGTTAATTGTATAATAATTAAAAAGAAAACTAATGGATAAAATACAAAATGATTGGAAAAACAAGGATTTGTGAAGCATATTCCGAAAGAAAGAGCCTGATCTTCTTGATGTTGAATAAAGCAAATCTGCAGAACCTTGCAGTTTTAGTTGTAGTGAACAACGGTCAAGATGGCACGATTCCTTTCCATACAACGTGTGCAAAGTTATATTCTGATGTTATCAGGCTCCGTGTCACAAATCCAGTCCGTAGCTTTCCGTCTGCTCACCACCAGATGTCGTCTTCTCTTTACATTGACTCTCACACCACACAGACTTTTACATGTCACTCCGGACTAAAGTTCCCATGATCCATTGCACTGATTGCACTCACACAGCTGAATGCACTGATTACACATAAAGTGTGTTTGAATGGATTCAGCTGTGTAAGCCTTGGACTTCCTCTTTCAGATGCTGAGTATTGTTCTAGCGTTTATCACTCACCTAGTGATAGCTGCTTTACTGAGTCTAGTTTCCAGTTCTAGTTAGTCTAGTCTTTTCGTGTTGCCTTGGATTAACCCTGATCTCGCTGTTCGGACTCTGTTTGGACTATTGCTCATGTTATTGGACTACCCCTCTTCTCAAGCCCTCTGGATATTGTTCGCTGATCAAAGACCCACACTTGCCCTAGGATTACTCTTTGTTTTGCCTGTGTTATGCTTGTTTGCTGATGTTTTGACCCTGCCTGTGTTTTTAACCACGTCTTGGAATAAAGCTTTCAAATGGATCTGCACGTCTCACGTCTTGTTTGCCCTGTTACACTCCATGGAAAACAAAGCATGCATTTTGTTGTCAGCATTTCATGGATCAAAGACTGGTCTTTCACTGATCGCAGTCCTTCATTATTGAGACCCAAGTGTGAACAATCACTCGCTACCTCAGACTGACCAAACTGGTTTTACCTTGTGGAAAGGGTGGTTAACATTATCATACTGTAACCCCCACCTAGGTACTGCTTTGTTCTCCCTTACTCTTATCAAAGTGTGAATGATCACAAATTCCCCTCACAGTTTTGCCATGTGACCAAAGCCACAAAAGGGAAAACACATCTTCACATGCATTCACACAGAAGGGACACAAAATTGTCTAAACCTTCCTCATATCAATCTACAGAACTTTATATAGCCTATTTAATGAGTGCTGTATGTGATGCAACCAAGTATGCAACATTACCTGTTAATGTATATACTGTATACATGAATGCAGGGATCAATGCTCAGCATTACCCATGGTGTTTGGTCTTCATATTTTCAGCACAATGTGTAGGTAAACTTATTTCAAATTACATTAATATTAATCACATTTTTAAAAGATTATGAAGACAATCATTTCAAATCTTTACTTCACAAGAAATGTTATCAATAACTTTCAATAAATAATTCAATTACATGAATGAACAAATAAATTCCTGTGCAGTATGAAGTTAAAAAAGAGAAAAATCCCATCAGAGTATAAAGTAGAAAAAAAAAGAGGGCACTTTTTCCACTCCCTGACAGGAAAGTTTATTTTCTGAGGAAAATCTTTACTTCACAAAATTTGTCCATGTAATTGACTTATTAATTGAAAGTTGATCAAATTTCCTGTGAAGTAAAGTTTTACCTTAGAAAATGAAAATTTCTGGAATAGGGCCATCTCTAGGGTTAGGTTCAGGTTCATTTTGTAAGGAAAATCTGATCAAATCTGTATGTAGCTTCTCCAAAGGGAGGGGCGAGCTCGGGACTGAGCCGTTGGTTGCAATTCGCAACCTCACCGCTAGATGCCGCTAAAATCTACACACTGCACCATTAAAAAAGAGAGAAATCCTGTCAGGGTATGGAGTAAAAAGAAAAGGTATGCTGTCAGAGACTGACCTTTTTTCACTCCCTGACAGGAAAGTTCAATAAATCAATCAATTACATGAATTAATAAATATATTATTGTGAAGTATGAAGTAAAAAAGATAGGTCAATTGTAACTTGGCATGTACAGTAAACATTAACTACATTATGTCCTATTTGAATCAGATTAATAAGTTTCATAATTACCCTTTCTGTGTATTTTTTCTCAGCATCACAATGGCCAAATGCAGTCCATACAGCCGTCTGGAGCCATTTAAGTGTAAATGTGTTGCTACGCGTGTGACACGAAAGGCGGTAGCCTATGTAAGGTGCGGAGAGAAAATTGAAGGGGAGCAACACAAATTAACAGCCTTCAGTGTTGTAACAGATGGCAGTAACACTTACGTGTCATCAAAGAATGGTGAGTATAGCAGGAACAACTGGGACTCGTTGAGTAAACAACTGTAAAATCAACAGATCAACAACAACAACAAAAAGAATCAATCACTGAAAAACTCCAAAGAGTGCACAAAGTTTTCACAGTCCATTATAATTGCTGCTTGTCACTAAGATCTCAGGATGAATGCCAGATGGTGTGACCTCAACAGATATTTATCAAAAACTGTGCTATATTAACTTTACCTAAAACTTTGGTCATGATTAACAGCTCTAAACGGGCAGTGCATGTCTGTACTGACATCTTTATTTACACACAAAAATTCAATGGTACAACACCGATCAGTGCAACTTTAGCAATTTTGATTGCCTTAAACTTTTTGGGATATTTTTCTTTACAATTTAACATGATTGTGACACTATAATAATGTGCAGCTAAAAATAAATGAGTATTTTTGAATATACTCGCATATTTGATGAAACACAACAAAACATTTAGTACAGTATTGTGCAAAATACCTGTGCAATCAATTATATCATTAAATGTTTGGTAATGGAAATATCAATCATACACAGTTTTAAAATACATGTCTCAAATACTCGTTTAATAATATAACAGATTTGTAATGCACATCAAAATCACTTAAATATAGTAAACTATGACTTAAGAATACACTAATTATTTAAAGGGGTCATGAAAAACTGCTTTTATTGAAAACAAGATACCAATCTGACTTTTCTACTTCCTCATGATTACGATGTAACAGAGATGACAAAAAACTTCATCAACTGCCTTTTTGGCCCTTCCTTGGTGTGTCAGTGAACTTAAATTTGTTTGGCCAATGGCGGCCATGTTTTTTTAGATACTGTGTGATTAACACATTTTCATACAAAGTCTGTATTACATGTGGAACTCTTTTGAAAACTTCCTTTACATTAGGGTCTTTTGAAAGGTAATATTATTTTTAGTCCAGTAATCCTGTTTTCTCTCATCTGTGTTTTTTTTTTTGGATTTTTTAAGCCTTAAAATTTTAATCCAAAAATCCTTAAGTCTTTAAGGAGACACGTCCCTTTAATTGGAGTGTTTAAATCAGAGGATCATTTAAAAGTGCAGTTCATGAACCCTCTAAACTTTTTATCCACATAATTGGAGACAGGTCGGGACTGCAGGCAGGCCAGTCAAGTACCCGTACCCTCTTCCTCCGCAGCCAGGACTTTGTAATGTGTGCAGAATGTGGTTTTGCATTGTCTTGTTGAAATATGCATGGACGTCCCTGGAAAAGATGTCTTCTTGAAGGCAGCATATTGTACTCCAAAATCTCTATGTACTTTTCAGCATTAATGGTGCCATCACAGAAGTGCAAGTTACCTTTGCCAAGGGCACTGACACAACCCCATCCCATGACAGACCCTGGCTTTTGGACTTGTTGCTGGTAACAGTCTGGATGATCCTTTTCTTCTTTGGTCTGGAGCACACGGCGTCCATTCCTCCCAAAAAATACCTGAAATACTGATTCATCTGACCACAGTACACGTTTCCACTGTGTGATGGTCCATCCCAGATGCCTCCGAGCCCAGAGAAGTCGACGGCGCTTCTGGACACTGTTAACATAGGGCTTCCTTTTGGCACAGTACAGTTTTAACTGGCATTTGTGGATGTAACTACGTATTGAGGTACTTGACAAAGGTTTGCCAAAGTAGTCCTGAGCCCATGTGGTGATATCGCTTATAGATGAATGACGATTCTTGATGCAGTGCCGCCTGAGGGATCGGAGATCACGGTTGTTCAGCTTAGGCTTGCGCCCTTGTCCTTTACGCACTGAAATTCCTCCAGATTCCTTGAATCTTTTAATTATGTTATGCACTGTTGAAGGTGAAATATCCAAATCTATTCCTATCTTTCTTTGAGGAACATTGTTTTTAAACATTTCAATAATTTTCTCACGTATTTGTTGGCAAACTGGCGATCCTCGGCCCATCTTTGCTCCTAAAGGACTAGACCATTCTTGGATGCTGCTTTTGTACCAAATCATAATTACAATCACCTGTTGACATCACCTGTTTCAAATCACATCATTATTTAACCAATTTACCTCATTACTAGCCCTAAATTGCTCCTGTCCCAACTTTTTTTGGAATGTGTTTCAGGTCTGAATGACAGGAAAGGATGTATATTTACAAATGACATGAAGTTGACCAGACAAAACATGAAATATTTTGTGTTCATATTGTCTGCAATGAAATACAAGTCAAAGTAAATTTAGAAATCACTACTTTCTTTTTTTATTTGCGTTTTCCATACTGTCCCAACTTTTTCTGATTTGGGGTTGTACTTTGATGCTGTATGTCACTGTGACGTGGCGTCGGCACTGTCTCAAGTCGGACAAAATATCTAACTGGCATGCACTGTGTCAAGTCAGCCGCCGATCGGTCTGCACAGGGGATACACAGTGTAAAGGAGATGAAAAGAGGGAGGAGCAAAGGTAAAGAGACCGAAAAGAGGGAGAAGACAATGCAAAGGGGATGAAAATAGGGATAGCTGGTTCAGGTTTGTTTGATTAGGGTAAGAGCTAAACTCTGCAGGACAGTGCCCCTCCAGCACCAGGGTTGAGAAAGCCTGCTATATATGGTTAATTCAATATTATCAGCAGCTATCGCGTTGCTCAGGAGCTAATTACCCTCCTCCATCCCCAACTCCTCCTTCGTCCAACCAGCATTAGGCCTTCTGATTTCCCTTTGAATCAGCCTAATTCTAAAATTACGTGTACATTAAATTATTGAATATTAATGATATCTGCAATACATTTATGTTGGTTCTATTCTGTTTACCCTTGGTGGGTTATTGCTGCTCTCCCTGCTCTTATCCATGCTAGGCTGCATAGATGGCTGCATAACGCTTGTTTTGTTTACTGTGTGGAGACGTGCTGAAATCGCGTTTGGTCTCGTAGTGTATCGCGTCCCTTGTCAGTGTCGGGCGCTTGCTTGGCCATTTGTTGTGATTATCAGGAAAGTGTGTTCAGCTGAATTGGAGTAGTATTTTGTTAGACGGGTATGAAAAAGCTTGGTTTACCACGGCAGTGGTCGTGTGAAGACCGAAGAGTGTAAAGATCATCAACTACCGTGCGACTCCACCGTACAGGGACACCGGCAAAGGATATAAGTATCGCTTTTTATTTTTCCTCTTTCCTACTACTTGTTTCACTTCTGTTTCAGTTTTTATAACCATTTCTTACTATGTGTAAGTAAGTTGTTGCTGTTTTAGCATGTGTGTTTGGCTCAGTGTTATTTTTTTAGGATTACTGATAAACTAATGCAGTTTGATTTGTATTTGTTATCTATTAATTTTAGTTACAGTTGTAGTAATGTTGTCATTTTATTACTTTTTTGCATAGGTTTTTTTATTAAGTTTTAGTTTTATTTGAAGTTATTTTAGTACTTCAAAATACTAAATGGAAATGAAATAATATATATATATTGATTTTATATATATATATATATATATATATATATATATATATATATATGTGTGTGTGGTTGTACATACACATATGTAGTTGTTGTTTTTTTGGTGTTTGGCTTAGTGTTATATTAGAATCATTATTATACTCATACCTTTTGTTGTTTTAGTATTTTTAATTGTTTTTAGCTTTATTTTTTGTTTTCATTTAAATGTGTATTTTTGAAATGTTGTTGTATGCGTTTGTCATTTTTATTTAATTTCTTTATTTTCTTAAATGTGTATATATAGTATTTATAGAGTTTTAACTTTTAGTTTTAGTTACTTTTTCTTATTTGTAAGTCGCTTTGGATAAAATTTAAAAGAGAAAAGTTTTAGCTTTTAGTTTTGAATCTGTTTTAGTTGTTTTAATACTACAATTGATTGCTTCTGTTGTCCTCATTTGTAATTCGCTTTGGATAAAAGCGTCTACTAAATGACTAAATATAAAATATATAAATATATGACTGTAGCCTGAGAGCTGAAACAGGAAAAACGTATTTTGTTTCTGGATACAGCAGTGTCACAGCGAGGGCCAAATTCTGAATGGAGGATGAGCTTCTGAAACTGGAACTAAATTCACAGGGAGGGATTCCTGCCCACTCTCATTCACCTCCTTCAAAGTCTGTTTCTCTGTTTGTTAAACTGTTGTCTGTAAAGATGGAGCTGTATCTGGCCATTCTTACCCTCGCTGTTTGTCTCTCAGCTGATGCTCAAAGTAAGTTCATGCTTTGTATATTAAAATACATCCACAGATTTTTTTAAATGCGAAAAGCCTCTACAAGGATGTATGATTTCATGAAGCACACTAATACTTTGAGTAAGCTTTTTATACTGTGATACGTTTACTTTTAGTATTGTATTTTGATCACCATGTCATTCAAACAGTTGATGACTAGTTGACTACAAGTGATGATTATAAGTGGTCATTCAGTGGTCAGTTAAAATCTGCTGTTTAGGACATCCTTACATTTAAAAACTACCGGTGTGTTAAACCAGTGACAAAAAAATAATACTTTTTCCCCCTAAATCCTTTAATAGTTATTCACTGCAAAAAAAAAAAAAAAATGCTTTTCTTACTTGGCATTTGTGTCAAAATCAAGTGAGTTCTTGCTTAAAACAAGAAAAAAAAAATCTGCCAATGGGGTAAGCAAAAAAATGTAAATAAATAATAATAATTAATTAATGATTTAAGAATTCTTATGTATTTGGAATTGAAACAAGACGAAGCTACTAAGTAAGAAAAGCATATGATATGCAGTTCATCCTTTATTTCTCTCGGCCTCTGTATATTTATAAATTATCTTTTGTCTTTTGATGTTTGTTCCATTTCAGTTATACACAACGATTTCAAAATCAATGGATGTTCTGATACAGAAAAATAATCTGTGTGTGGATCTGATGGAGAAGAGATATGGCATGCTGACTTTATTCAAAAGATGGGAGTAAATACATTACCAGATTTTGCAGATGCTTTGAGATTTCCAGGATTTTATGAACTAAGCATTGCAGAACAAGAAACATGCAAGCAAAACTTAGCTGTATGCATTAAAGCTTACAATACCCCACCAGAGGAAATGGGTATGATGTAAATTTGCACTATGACTTTTAATGTTTTCCTGTAACATATTTCCTAACATTCAAATTAATCTGTTTGGAAATAGAACTTAAATGAGCTCCATATTATGCATTCAGTGTCATCAAGAGTTTGGTTAAGAGTGAGCTTTGTCTTACATGATTAGTTTTCCCGTGTATTGATGTTATTTGAATGAGATCAGATTCACTCCTGCAAAGTTCAACACAGTTTTGTGTTCCCAGACCCCCCTGAGACGTCCATCTATCCAAGGAATGATGTTCAGCTGGGTGTTGAAAACTCCCTCATCTGTCACGTTACGGGCTTCTTTCCTCCGCCTGTCAACGTCTCGTGGACCAAGAACAATGTCATTGTGACGGAAGGTGTGAGTCTGAGTCGGTACCGACCGAGGAATGATGGAACCTTCCACATCTTCTCCTCTCTGGATATTGTTCCTGAGGAACGAGACATTTACGGCTGTACGGTGAACCACAGAGCCCTCCAGGGCCAAGCGCAGACCAAAATATGGGGTAAGTGCCACTCTGAGAGCGAAATCAAATCAAATTACACTAAATTGTGCTATTTCCATATAAATGATGTACATATAAAACAACAGTCGTTATTCTGTGAGAAATTACATCAGCATTACAACACTGACAAGTGTAATGTTCACACCCCTAACAATGATCAACAGGTGTCCCGGAGACAGCTGCTGTCCCGCCCAGTCTGGGTCCAGCGGTCTTCTGTGGAGCAGGGTTCACTCTGGCGCTGCTGGGAGTAGCTACGGGAATCTTCTTCTTTATTAAAGGAGCTGCAACTGACAACACAGACACTGCAAAAAAAGAAAAACTTTTCATGCAGTGGACCTACCAATAAAGACAGTTTCTCGAGGATTCTCAATGCAATGATACAGTGCTTTTGTGTGTCATTTCAGTGATGGACGGCACTGCTGGTGTTGAAGATCGATCGATAGATGCATAAATGCAATGATCTGGTTGAACCTTGAAAGTTCAATTATTTCATGAAATCTTTTCTTGCTGTGTAGCACTGTTCATAATTATATCTACACGTTTTTGCTCCGATTACTTGACGAACTGCAAATGTAACATAAATCATTGTTGATTTTGAGTGACTTAATTCAAATAAGACACTTTTGCTACATTCATACTACATGTAGTTGCTTTTGTCATGGACTGAAATGTCTTATTTTGTACTATGTAAGTTTTTTTTACCCTGGCGGTTAATAAAGGAAACTGCATGAGACTTCTCAAGTTTGTTATTAAAAATGTAGACGTGCAGCAAGTGTGCTCATAATAGAAGCGACATGGTCGAGATGCGTAAGCAATGTGACGCGTTTGTTTTTTCAAGGCGCACCAATGCCGCGGTGAGATAAAAACATCTCAACTTTCCAGAATGCTGCAAGCACGCCGCACAGGTCATGTGACGAGAACCAACCAATCAGCTTCACCTTTTCCGTAGCAACATTAAAGCTCAGCCAAGATGGAGGAATATCTGATCACAGCTGTACAAGGATACCCATTTTTTAATTAATCTAGCTACTGCAATAGATTTTCAGTGCTGGAAATGCTTTTATCCTTTGCTGAAACTTTCACGTCGTCATTGAGAGCACAGCTCATGGTTGCTTAGTGATGGCAGTTAAGCCCCGTTCACACCAAAGACGATAACTATAAATATAACGATATTAGCGTCCACACTAGCAAACAATATCATCTGTCACGCGTCTGGCGCTTTAAATTCTCAAGCTCCTTATAGCAGGATGGATTCTGATTGGATGTCAATGTTTGTTTCCTTCATCAGCTGGAAAAAAATTGATCTGAATGTGATATAGTTTATCATTATAGTTGTGGTGTGGACTCTGCTATTCTTTAATATTGAGAACGATTTTTAGAACTATATCTTTATCGTTATCTTTATAGTTATCATCCTTGGTGTGAATGGACACAAAATGTGAATGACCCTTTAATGAAGCACTCATTATATACATTTTGTACAAAATAATTTTACATTGGGCATTTTTAAAACTCTAAAACACTATTAATAATTCAGGTATATATGTGTATATATATATATATATATATATATATATATATATATATATATAAGCAATATCACACAAGTAGACATGAGATATGACTGTATATCGGCACGGCTGTGATCTGGCCGTAGGTAATCACAGCGTGCCAATATACAGCCATATCTCACGTCTACGAGTGTGATATTGCGTTTATACAACAGTTCGATGTAATTACTTAAGAAACAACAATGGAGTGTCTTTTAAATCCCTCTTTGTGCATAACTACTTCCTTCTGCCGTGGATTCAAATCTCAGTTTGACAGTTTAACAGCTGAGCCCAAGCCTTTAGAACTAGTAACGAAGGAACGTCGAGTTGCTTCATTGAATCCTTACTGTATTACTGCAGTAAAAACTCACTGTATTATGTACAGTATTTTGAGAGAGAGATGTACAGGGCGATTGTGATTACTTGCATCTGATACAGCATTCATTCATCAGATCGGTCTCGTATCACAATAAACATTACTTTGAATATCTGCTGAGGAAAACGTTATCTTTTTCATAATGTTAATTATCCTTTCATCTGTTAAGGGTGTTTCTCAATACTAAACTATATTATTTATATAAAATATTATTTATTGGATAATAATATACTGTATAATAAACAACAACAACAACTACAGCCATCATAAAAGTTGCTAGGCAATTCAGTCAAAAGTACAAAGGCAGCGCTCCGATATACAGCATTGAATTGACATAAACATGAGATTTTGCCAAAACTATCCTCTCTAGAACAAATAATAGATTAGTGAGACCAAAGACTGCCCATTAGATTTACCCAAAATGAATTACATCTGATATTTAACCACTATAGCGAAACCAGAGCCAGCAGTAAATTCCAGAAGATCTGGCCACGGTGAGGCTGCTCTCGGGCGCCCTCATGAGCGCTGAACGGCCACTGACGTCCTGAAGCTTGCGTCTCTGAAAACGTTGACATAATTTTCAAATAGACATTATCTTTATTAACAAACTGCATATTTGAACTATAAGCAAGGACATTCTTGCCTGAAAACCTCGTAAAACGACATTCCGTGACACAAAATCAGTAATATTTATAAAATGATCATGATTGGGGCATCCACCATGACACTCGCTGTAAGAAGTACCGCAAGCGGAGTGATACAATTGCAAACTGTGAAACGGCTGTTGGAGTTCTGATATCACTCTAATATCGCACTCTTATCAAAAATGACAAATGCATACAACAAAATTTCAAAACATGAAAAAAAGAACAAATAGTATAATAATGATTCTAACATAACACTAAGCCAAACACCAAAAAACAACTATATATGTGTATGTACAACTACACACACACACACACACACACACATATATATATATATATATATATATATATATTTCATTTCCATTTAGTTTGTTGAAGTACTAAAATAACTCAAATTAAATAAAACTAAAACTTAATAAAAAACTAATACAATGACAAACATTATTCCAACTTTAACTAAAATTAAAAGATAACAAATACAAATCAAACTACATTAGTTTATCAGTAATCCTAAAAAATAACACTGAGCCAAACACACATGCTAAAAAAACAACAACTTACACATAGTAAAAAATGGTTATAAAAACTGAAGCAGAAGTGAAACAAGTAGTAGGAAAATATAAAGTGATATTTATATCCTGCCCGGTGGAGTTGCATGGTAGAGTCGATGGTCTTTACACTCTTCGGTCTTCATATGAGGAGGCCTTCACATGACAGCTGCCGTGACCACTGCTGCGATAAACTAAGTTTTTTTTATACCCATCTAACAAAATACTAATTTAATTCAGCTGGACACACTTTCCTTTTTATCACAACAAATGGCCAAGCAAGCGCACGACACTGACAAGATACGTGATACATTATGAGACCAAATGTGATTTCAGCACGTCTCCACAAAGTAAACAAAACAAGCCATATATATATATGTACAGTATATATAATGATATATATATATAAACAACACAGAGACTGAAGAGAAATGGACATAGGCTGATGATACAGGGCAACTTTTTGACGGCCGTTGAATTTTTGACGCCCGTTGACGGCAACATTTCCCAAAATTGCCCAGCAACATTGCACAAAAAGTTGCCCCGTGTATCATACAGATGGATATTTTACAGTGACTCAAAGCAGTCATTTTAGCAGTGATGTGACGCACAACCTGATATTGCCGAGTGCGATGTGTTCCTGGGTCAACGTCTTTGTTGACCCTGGAACAACATTGTGATCAACCAATCAGATTTAAAGAACTAATTTATAATTTTTGTGAAGTTTAGGATTACAATCAGTGTTTGGTGCCTGTACATCAGTGTCATTCATCTATCAGTTCCTCTGATTTTAGGGATTACTCATGGGTAAGGTTAGGTTTAGGTGTAGGAATATGGTTAAGATTATATTTTTGGATTAAAATGTTGTTCCAGGGTCAACAAAATATGTTGACCCAGGAACACGTCTAACTCAGCAATATCAGGACGTGCGTGATGTGACATTCAAGATTGTTTTGAAATAGACATACAGAACAAATAAAAAGGTCCTGATAAAGAAACATGATGGCCAACAAAACAGAGAGAAACTAGGGGCTTATAAACAGTGTGAGGAAAATACCAGGAACAGAAACTGGGATGAGATAAATCAGAAACTACAGAAACTGAGCAGGAACAGGGAACAGGGAAAACAAAACCAAAATACAGTGAAACCCCCCAGAGTCAACATCAGTTCCAGTTCTGTTCCCATCAAACTACACAGACTAAAGCACGATCCTGATAGCTATAAAGCACTAACAGCATTTTCATAAAGCCTACCGAAACCATCAGGATTCTTTAAAATAAATATGATTCTTACCATATAGTGATTTACCATACAGTTTTCTTACTGTTTTCATAAAATTGTCTTGTTATTGATGTAAATCTAAAATAAAGCAAAATAAATTTGGTCTACTTGTGGTAAGTTTGTCAGTTATTTTTGATAAATAATCAGGATGAATAAACATTACAGTCCTAAACAGTCCTTTGTTATGGTTTTGTATTTGCTCATGTTTTTGTTTATTAAAGCTGCACATGGGTTCTTGAAGCTTGCCTCAGTGGATGTTTATTACGTTGACTGAACAGTAAGGGTTAGGGTTACCATGCCCAGGAACTGTAGGTATGTTACATTGCTGAATGGACAATAAATAATTGAGAAAGCTGTTAATAGTTTGTTTTCTAAAACTTTACAAACTTTTTTTTTCAGGAATGTAATTTTAAGGGTCACTGTGTTTAATGTGTTACTGCAATCTAACTTTTCTTTGAGCTGTGATTTTAAAAGTAAGCAGGATATTGTGTAGCAACACTTGACACATGTGGAAGAAGCGGCTGATTGGACAGCCGTTCTAGACTCTGGCCTCACTAGCATGAACAGTGTATTTGCCGCTCTCAGTTGTGAATGAGAGAGAGGGAAAATGACACCGTTAAAGCTCTTGAATTTTCAACACATTCTAATGCTGTCTGTATTCACTGGAGCAGGTGAGAGAAATGGCCTTTACTAAGAAACATTGAAGAAATTATCATTTTAGTAGTAATAGCAGTATTGGACATGCTGTGTTTTTTTAACAGCTACATTTTCTTAAACACTGTTAGTTATGATGGTTCTCTGGTAGTGGACCATCTAACATAGTAAAGTAGGTACTGGCTATATATAGATACTTTAACTATATGAATATGAGATGATGTAATAGCTGCGACTGACTGATGTGCTCAAGTGCTTATGTTTTTTATTGTTGAAATAAGCTCACACGGATGTTATTTTTCAGCTAATGGATATTATTTCCACACATGGATACAGTGCATCTACATCTCTCATGATCTCAGTGACATGGAGTTCATTGAAGGCTATTACTTCAATAAATATCCAGTCATTAAGTTCAACAGCACTGTGGGGATGTTTGCGGGGTTTTCAGATTTTGGAATAAAAACTGCAGAATTATGGAACAACGATACAGCAGCCCTACAGCAAACCATGGCTAAAGTTAATACATACTGCAAGCCTAATGCTGAAGTTTTTGAAGCAGCTATCCATAGTAAAAAAGGTTTGTGACTAGACTCACACATAACTCTTCTTTAAACATTTTTGATAAAGCACATTTACAGGTGCATCTCAATAAATTAGAATGTCATGGAAAAGTTCATTTATTTCAGTAATTCAACTCAAATTGTGAAACTAGTTTAAGTCTTTGGTTCTTTTAATTGTGATGATTTAGGCTCACATTTAACAAAAACCCACCAATTCACTATCTCAACAAATTAGAATACTTCATAAGACCAATAAAAAAAACATTTTTAGTGAATTGTTGGCCTTCTGGAAAGTATGTTCATTTACTGTATATGAACTAAATACTTGGTAGGGACTTCTTTTGCTTTAATTACTGCCTCAATTCGGCGTGGCATGGAGGTGATCAGTTTGTGGCACTGCTGAGGTGGTATGGAAGCCCAGGTTTCTTTGACAGTGGCCTTCAGCTCATCTGCATTGTTGGGTCTGGTGTCTCTCATCTTCCTCTTGACAATACCCCATAGATTCTCTATGGGGTTCGGGTCAGGCGAGTTTGCTGGCCAGTCAAGCACAGTAGCACCATGGTCATTGAACCAGCTTTTGATAGCTTTGGCAGTGTGGGCAGGTGCCAAGTCCTGCTGGAAAATGAGATCAGCATCTCCATAAAGCTTGTCAGCAGAAGGAAGCATGAAGTGCTCTAAAATTTCCTGGTAGATGGCTGCGTTGACTGTGGACTTCAGAAAATACAGTGGACCAACACCAGCAGATGACATGGCAGCCCAAATCATCACTGATTGTGGAAACTTCACCCTGGACTTCAAGCAACATGGATTCTGTGCCTCTCCACTCTTCCTCCAGACTCTGGGACCTTGTTTCCAAATGAAATGCAAAATTTACTTTCATCTGAAAAGAGGACTTTGGACCACTGAGCAACAGTCCAGTTCTTTTTCTCCACAGCCCAGGTAAGATGCTTCTGACGTTGTCTCTGGTTCAGAAGTGGCTTGGTAGCCCTTTTCCTGAAGACGTCTGAGCGTGGTGACTTTTGATGCACTGACTCCAGCTTCAGTCCACTCCTTGTGAAGCTCTCCCAAGTGTTTGAATCAGCTTTTCTTGACTGTATTCTCACGCTTGCAGTCATCCCTGTTGCTTGTGCACCTTTTCCTACCCAAAATCTTCCTTCCAGTCAACTTTGCATTTAATATGCTTTGATACAGCACTCTGTAAACAGCCATACCTTTTAGTAATGACCTTCTGTGACTTACCCTCTTTGTGGAGGGCATCAATGTTCGTCTTCTGGATCATTGCCAAGTCAGCAGTCTTCCCCATTATTGTGGTTTCAAAGAACAAGAGATATCCAGAATTTATACTGTAGGGATGGTCATTAATAGAAACTCAAATGTAAATATTCTAATATTTTGAGATACTGATTTTTGACTTTCATGAGCTGTAAGCTCTAATCATCAAAATTAAAACAAAAAAAACTTTTGAAATGTTTTACTTTACATGCAATGAATCTAAAATATATGAAAGTTTCACTTTTTGAAATAACTTGCAAGAAAAAATGAACTTTTTCATGACATTCCAATTTATTGAGATGCACCTGTATATGGTCTGTCATGTGATGACAGTACATACAGTAGGAAGTGATTTGGGATGTGGTTGTTGTTGTTTCAGAGTGGCCGAAAGTGAAGCTCAGTTCAGTGATGCCAGGCGACAGCACACATCCAGCTCTGGTGAAGTGCAGTGTTTATGAATTCTACCCTCAACCAATCAAAGTGTACTGGCTGAAGGAGGTGACTTCTGATGTGACCTCCACTGAGGAGCTGCCCAACGGAGACTGGTACTACCAGATTCACACCATGCTAGAATACACTCCCAAATCTGCAGAGAAGATATCCTGCGTGGTGGAGCACGCCAGCTTCACCAGACCCATGATCTACGACTGGAGTAAGAGACAACACCTGTCATATCACACCTGCCTTTACGCTAATATAGCATCAGTTACACAATAGAGGAGATAAGTAAACTGTCCAGTTGTCACACTTCAACCTTCTATATTTTACAGTTACACTGTGGTCTGAATACTCAATTCTGATTGGCTGGAAGTAGGGTGACCACCCGTCACACTTTGCGTTGTACCGCACAGCATTTTCACCCCATGTCCCACACGTCATGTCCCGCATTTTCATCAGTCTGTTGGCTTTTAATTATCATATTAAGAAAACGTGCATGCGTTCTTTTGCCTTTTTAAGAAAGCTTTTTATTTATTCTTTTTGTGGCGTAGCTTCACCTATATTTAACAGCGATTCGTCAGAAGTTGCGCACCGCAGCCATCTGCGTGCATGATCTAGCCAGAGCGGGAAAACACAGGAAACCCCCCCAAAAATACACAGACACATAATGAATGAGAAGGTCCTACTCTAAGCTGTCAGATCAGACACAAAATATACAAACCCGATTCCAAAAAAGTTGGGACACTGTACAAATTGTGAATAAAAAAGGAATGCAATAATTTACAAATCTCATAAACTTATATTTTATTCACAATAGAATATAGATAACATATCAAATGTTGAAAGTGAGACATTTTGAAATGTCATGCCAAATATTGGCTCATTTTGGATTTCATGAGAGCTACACATTCCAAAAAAGTTGGGACAGGTAGCAATAAGAGCCCGGAAAAGTTAAATGTACATATAAGGAACAGCTGGAGGACCAATTTGCAACTTATTAGGTCAATTGGCAACATGATTGGGTATAAAAAAAGCCTCTCAGAGTGGCAGTGTCTCTCAGAAGTCAAGATGGGAAGATGATCACCAATTCCCCCAATGCTGCGGCGAAAAATAGTGGAGCAATAACAGAAAGGAGTTTCTCAGAGAAAAATTGCAAAGAGTTTGAAGTTATCATCATCTACAGTGCATAATATCATCCAAAGATTCAGAGAATCTGGAACGATCTCTGTGCGTAAGGGTCAAGGCCGGAAAACCATACTGGATGCCGTGATCTTCGGGCCCTTAGACGGCACTGCATCACATACAGGAATGCTACTGTAATGGAAATCACAACATGGGCTCAGGAATACTTCCAGAAAACATTGTTGGTGAACACAATCCACCGTGCCATTCGCCGTTGCCGGCTAAAACTCTATAGGTCAAAAAAGGAGCCATATCTAAAAAATGATTCAGAAGCGCAGGCGTTTTCTCTGGGCCAAGGCTCATTTAAAATGGACTGTGGCAAAGTGGAAAACTGTTCTGTGGTCAGACGAATCAAAATTTGAAGTTATTTTTGGAAAACTGGGACGCCATGTCATCCGGACTAAAGAGGACAAGGACAACCCAAGTTGTTATCAGCGCTCAGTTCAGAAGCCTGCATCTCTGATGGTATGGGGTTTGGCATGGGCAGCTTACACATCTGGAAAGGCACCATCAATGCTGAAAGGTATATCCAAGTTCTAGAACAACATATGCTCCCATCCAGACGTCGTCTCTTTCAGGGAAGACCTTGCATTTTCCAACATGACAATGCCAGACCACATACAGCATCAATTACAACATCATGGCTGCGTAGAAGAAGTATCCGGGTACTGAAATGGCCAGCCTGCAGTCCAGATCTTTCACCCATAGAAAACATTTGGCACATCATAAAGAGAAAGATGCGACTAAGAAGACCTAAGACAGTTGAGCAACTAGAAGCCTGTATTAGACAAGAATGGGACAACATTCCTATTCCTAAACTTGAGCAACTTGTCTCCTCAGTCCCCAGACGTTTGCAGACTGTTATAAAAAGAAGAGGGGATGCCACACAGCATAAGGGAATTATTTTTTAAGGGAATTATTTTTCCCTTAAAATTATACATTTTCTCAGTTGAAACATTTGATATGTCATCTATGTTGTATTCTGAATAAAATATTTAAATTTGAAACTTCCACATCATTGCATTCTGTTTTTATTCACAATTTGTACAGTGTCCCAACTTTTTTGGAATCGGGTTTGTAAATTCAAGATGCGCTGAATCCGGTAAGAACGCATTTAATTATGTCTTTTTAATGGAATTTATGTGTTTATTTGGAAATGTGCCTTTTAAGGATTAGATTATTAGTTTCACTTTATATTTGAAAAGGTCTGTGCTGTTAAAATTAGATTTGTACTATAGAAACTGACAAACTGAGTGACGTACATTCACAACTTCTGTTCACAGTGCTGTCATTCATTTTCATAAAGTCTATTAGTGATTTAAAGCATCACTGCAAAAAGACATGTAATATAAGATCATTTATTTACATTGAATAATAATAGCAAGTTATCTCTCTCTCATGTTCCGCAAAATCACGTCTGCTGTCCTGCAACAGAGCAATAACCAGGTGCTCACCCTAGCTGGAAGGTGTGCAATAAAACTGTTTAATGCACAGGTAGTTCTAAGTCTGTATAACCACCGTTTTATATTAATGTGCTGTTTATCGAAGCACGTACACACACACACACACAGAGATCAGAGATCACTCCGCACACACAGAAACATTAGGAGCACAGAAACTTTTCATCGCTGCCCTGTGACTTGAATTCATTTATTCAAATAATGTAATTTTATGCACTACTTGATCTCTAGGTCTGATTTAAAGCAGGCAGAAAGCTAGATCTAATGAGCTAAAACTGACAAAAATAACGACTTTTACCCTTCCAGTCAAATATTGCACTGTAAACATCAATAACAGTTAAGCTGTCAGTGCTGGTATATGACCATGGTATAAGCGGGATAATCCACGGCTAGTGGTGCATTGTGTTAATAGAGCTATGTCTGTCCTTCACAGACCCACCTCCGGCCCCTGAGTTTGAGTGGGATATTCAACTATTATTCTCTATTGAATCTGCTGCACTGCTGCTGGGAATCATCATAGCCGCTGCTGGATACATTTACTACAAGATAAAAACATCAGGACTGTAGAGGTGAGAGCAAGCCACTGATATAAATTAGTCAAGTTATAGAACTATAAATATCAAAGCACTTTTCAATTAATCACTCTTTTTATTTTGATAGAGAATGTCCTAGTACCATGTCAGTGATGGTAAGTTTTATATTTTACTCCGTTATTTGGATAACACCTTAGCATAATGAACTGCTGAACCTTCAGCCTCAGTAACATGAATATTAATCACTCAAATGGCAGGTCCTGATACTGACTGAAAGGAGCCTCATCATGGAGAAGCACAAACACGACTATCACACACTGTCCAACTCTTCAACTGATGCTTCAAAATAAAAAAGCATGGTCTCTGAGACATGTCTCTGGCTAATATTTCAGAATGTTCAGGCAATATTGGCACTAAATAATGTGAAAGATTGAGGGACTCACTCTCCATTGACCATCTCTTCTCACTCTCCTTCTACATCTTACACTCTTTCTGTCCTCCTCATTCTCTTCTTCCCACACCATGCATCCTCCTCTCATTTCACACTTTCTTCCTGCCCCACCACCTCTTCTCTTTCTTGTTCTTTCTCCACTTTCTGCTTAAGTTTGTCTGCTTAACTGTTCACACAGCTATAAAAATACAATATCATTTTTGTAGTAAATGTAGTAAACAGTTTAGTAAATTGAATTTTCTGCACTGTGTGTATTACTGATCTTGCAGATACCAATTTGGTGGTAATGATACTATATGTGATTGAGAATATGAAAATTCACAGAGTATTGTTTGATGTGTTTGCAAACATGCTGCAAACAGTTTTGTGGTGTTTTTAGAAAGTAGGACCACACTCAGTAGAATCAGAATCAGAATGAGCTTTATTGCCAGGTATCACCACAACCATGACAGAAGAATGGACCTACTTCAAAGAAGGATGACTGCTGAGGACGCGCTGTGGGGTTTGCGGCGGGCTGGTCGGAGGTTGGAACGGTATGTGGAGGATTTCATTGAGCATATTGATTTCGCCCTTGCTAACTTCACGCCGAGAACCTCCACATACTGTCCCAACGGCTCGGACAGCCTGCCCAATCCCAAACACCCCCTGATTCTCCAGAGCTCCACCTGCGTCCTCAGCCCCGTGCCGCCGTCTGCGGCGAAGTGGAGCCCGCGATTCGCAGGGAAATCCCGGCCGCCGTTCGCGGCTCACCCAAGCCCGCCGTTCGCGGGGAAATCCCGGCTGCCATTCGCGGCTATTTCAAGGCCGCCGTCCGCGGCGAAGTCACAGCTGCCGTTTGCGGCCAACCAAGCCCGCCGCCTTTCGCGGCTCACTCAGGGCCGATGTTCGTGGGGAAGTCAAGCCTGCCGATGGATGCACATGTGCCCCTGGGATTACTGGTGGCATATGAGGGTATGAGTTGGAGCCCAGCTCCAGAGCCTGCTCCACGACTGAATCCTCCAGTGCCCGTTCCAGAGCCCGCTCCTCGCCAGAGCGCCCTCCAGTGCCGGCCCCTCGAAGGCGCTATGCAGTGTCCGTGCTTCCAGAGCGCCCCCAAGTGCCCGATCGAGCCCCTACTTTCCCCAAGGAAATTTTTTTGCCGCCCGAGCTCCCCGGATCCGCCATGGCTGCCCAAGCTCTCTGCTTCGCCATGGAGGCCTCCCATGTCTCCATCCTGGACTAGCCACCAGGGCGCCCACCCCCCTCCCCGGTGGATATGTTACGTAGGGCTGGGTATCGTTAAAAAAAATTCGATATCAATACCTATACCTTGAGTTCGATACCGGTTCCTGAACGATACTTTTTTCAATGCCAATTTTATGAAATCAGTTTTAACAAGATTACATTATCTCAAAAAACTTTGGTTTTATTTTTTTCAGCTTGTTGACATTTATACATACTCAAAGACTCATCTCCTGAGCCACTGCACAAAGGAACAAAACATATCCAACACAATAAATCAGTGCAAATAATTTTAATAAAGCTCAAATAGTTTACACTCGTGCGTGTTCGTTTTAAAACGCATAGCTCAGACAGAATCATAA